>JANEHU010001535.1:0-98646 GCA_027563435.1 Nasonovia ribisnigri
AAAAACTTACGTTAAATCTTGTGTTAAAATTTAAAACCTTAGATTTAAAAAGAAAAATTTTATGAATTTCTAACTCCAAATAATTTGCAAATTTTCGTCATTTTTACGTAATTTGTCAAAATTTCAACTTTAAATGCTTAAAAAAAAAAATTGTGACTACAGATTTTTAATATTTTTCATGTGCCTTTGAAACAATATATTAGAGCATTCTATTAAATTTTCAAGAATTTTTAACGAATAAATAAAATGTTATTGATTTTTTAAAAAAAAAAAACCAAAAAGATTGGAAATTTAAAATGTCTGTAAACAGCTCAAAATAAGTCAAAATATTTTGAAAACGGTATGGTATATAGAAACTGCTTATATAAACATTCAGTAAAAATTTCATGTATTTACCGTCATTTTTTTAGACTTACACCAAAAACCAAAATCGATTTTATCGAAAATCAATGTTGCGTAAAAATTCCTGTTTTTTCCTTAATTTTCCATTTGTTTTTCACGGTACTTTTGAAAACTACTGGAAAATGTTTACTTTTGACCCCCCAAAGTACCAACTAGATTCACTTTCCTATCAGAAAAGGTACTATTGAAGAAAATCTAAGCACTTTTACTGTCCCAAAACGTGATGACAGACACAAAAAAAAAAAAATAATAAAAAATAAAACACACATCATTGTAAAACCAATACATTCATCGCTCCGCTCAGAATCTAAAATTAAAAATAATCGGGAAACGTAAAATCCATTTGCTTTGGTGATATGATTATCAAATATTTAATATCACACGAAATTATTGAACTATGTTCACACTGATAATTACGTGGTGTTTCGCGACATGAAACTGTAGAACTGCGGTGAACTGTAGTGTCACAACGTTTTCAACCATACTCTGCGTACGCATAAAACAAAAAGTGGGCCTACTTACGGTACAAGATGAAAAAGGGGGTCAAGTGGATATCGCTCTGCTGTACAGTAGGTTACAAGTAGATCACTGTATAATGGAAGGTATTAAATTTGAATTCAATGATATAATATCGTTGTATACGAAAAACGATTTTGAGCGGAGACGGTATGTCAGTCTAGGATATTTTAAATGATATTGATATTGTTATTTTACGGTAGATGCTAAGCTGAATTAATATTATTTATATTATTGAATAACTTTTACTCGTTAAAATTGATTTTAATATGTAATTTCGTCCAAATTTGAACTTAAAATGTCTGTAAAAAATAACTGTGTTTATATATTTTTTAGATTTTTTGTTTACAGTATGTACTATTTATTGGAATCATTATTTTAAATTTTCAATCCATGGTTATAAAATCAGAAATTTATATTGAAAATTTGAAGATTTTACTGTTTAGAAATTTATGATAGACAAAAAAAATTTTTAAAAAATATTTAAAACACACATCATTATAAAATCCATGCATTCATCGCTCCGCTAAGAATCTAAAATATTAAAAATATATAAAGTGTTCAACTTTATAGCCAAGGATTGAAAATGTAAAACAAGGTTCCACGTAAAAAGATAAATAAATTACTCTATTCACAATATCATCAAATATACTTAGTCATATATCACAGGCTGACTGACTATCTTCGTCCAGAATCGTTTTTTGGAATAGGTACAATGATATAATATCATATTGAATTCAAATTTAACACCATGCACCGCAGTGACCCAGTTATTGTCAAACAGTGTCAGTCTGGCTAATGATTGGGCCCCCGGCAAAAAAAAAAAAGTTTTTTTACCTAGGTAATTTTATTTTACGTGTACAATTAATATCATAACTAGAGCTAGAGTCCAGTATCTTAAATTTAAATAAAAATATAATGTATAGGTACAGCCTTTATAAAATATAATTTCACAGTTTTACAATGTTTTAGTAAAAATTATATACTTTTTGATGGTTAAATAGGTACAAAATTAAAATAAATAATATAGGTAGTATAAATTATAATACCTAATGTAAGTAGCCAGGTATTATGTAGCTATATACAGTATGTTGGTTAATTGGAAAGTCAACAATACAAATTTACAACAGTACACAATAAGCTGTATTTTTTAAAATAAAAGTTGCTTTCATCGATTTCTAAAATTTAACTATTTTTAATTTAAATGAATAACTACAAAATAATGGCTATTTTGAAATTCTTTTTTTTTCATAGACCATGGTAAAAGGGAGGCAATATAAGAGATATAATATTATTAATACATAAGTATACAACTATCACATGTTAAATTAAAAAATTTGTTAGAATTGCATGAGTAAAGTTGAATTTTTTTTCCCCCATTCGGTTAGGGCCCCCGGTGACGTTATGTAACATCTATCGGTCAATGATGGGATCACAACCTAGGAATATTTCCAATGTATTCGTACCAATCCAGAATTATGTCAAAAATGTTGGAAATACAATCCTACTTTATAAATCAAATTATAAAATAATTTTAGTTTTCTAAAATAGTTTTCTACAAGTAAATAGAGTGACTTGGGAAGACTTTCCCATCTCAAGTCCATCCCAATCAAGTAGGTACTTTACTTATTATTAATATCTGAAATTAAGAAAATGAAGACAATAATATTTCATCTGCTCATTTAGTACGCTAATCTTAACTAAATTATATAAGTAATAGAATTGCTAGTTAAACCTACATGCTTTTTTCCCACTCTCTTCTTTGTTTAAACAATATTCAATATTTAGAACCAAGAAATAATTTGTTATAAAACTAAAACTCTACTTTTTACTCTTTTGGGGTGGGGAATTTAAACTTTAAATAAATAAATCTAATAAAAGACACTTAGGGATTATAATTGTATTGTATACATATTACAGGATTCCCACATGAATTTAAAAATTGAAAACATGTACATGGTTTACAATTATAGTTTTTAATTAAGTATAAATGTCTAATAAAAATATTTAAAAATAGATATATAGTAAATACAATGAATATATTACACAATTAACGAGGACATACCCTAACATGGTTTATAATGCTTGTTGGTTGTACTGTGACTACTTCTGTAGGGGTAGGATTTATTTTAATGATTTCCATTTTTGCTCTAAGTTTTAACACTTTTGCTGTCCGTTCAGAGATCTATAAAATAAAATATAATTAAAATATAAACTATTTTATCCATTTAATGTTAGACAATCATTCTTTCAGAAAACAAACGGTTTTTGAAAATATTTAATTTACAAAATTTTAAGTCGTTAAAAACAATACTTTTGGAAAAAAATGATATTTTTTACTGTTTGTATTATACTATTACAGTGGTTTTCAACCTGTGCGTCATGGCTCCCAGGGGCGTCGTAGGTTATTATCAAGGGAGCCACGTTCGCAGTAGTAACTATAAAAATGAAATTGTAATATAATATTAAATATAGTTTTTGACCTTTATCTTTAATTACATTTTATCTTTTTTGAGGCCGTTAAGTCCGCGCACCAATACATATTGTGCGCACGTGTGTGTGAGACAGATTGGCTGGCGATAACCGTGAATTAGGCCTTTTTTCCTATGTGTTTGCGATCTGTGCTTATTTTTAATGTTCGTATGGGAGACATATATTTTATTTCAAAATCAAAAGGAGCCGTGGACCCAAAAAGGTTGACAACCACTGTACTATTAGAAGTTTTTGTACTCCTTTGAATTAAAATATATATTTGTAGTTTCATATTCCTAAGCAGAATGTTATTCAGAATATTACTATCTATAAAAATTAAATATCAACCAGCTCTTTATTCATTATAACTTATAAGTATTTAAAGTTTAAATTGGGTATTCTTGTCTCTGTCCGTTCTATTTTTATAGACCGGATTGGACCGATAAAATAGCTAAAATAACATAATATTATGTTATTTATTTCCCTAAGTAATATAAATATGTAAAATAATACCATTAACTGATGTTCAAAATTAAGGTTATTATAAGTTTTTTTTTTTTTTTTTTTTTGTCATATTAGTTTTTATTTGTACAATCTGTATAAAATATAATTACAATAAGTACAATGGAGGGATAATACAATATTATAGATCATTGGTCATAGTTGGCTTGATGAAGAAGCTATTCATTAATAGCACTTCATGGCGGGATGGTGGACTTGTCAACTAGTCGACTAGTAGGTCACGGCACCAACTACGCTTTAGACGTCGGCCAGGGTCACCCGGGATTGTTCGGGAAGAGAGGTTTTGGATGAGAGGGTTTCGGTGATTTGGAAGTTTAAGGTGGAAACGTTTATATAGGGTTTTGGCGACGTTTTTTACTGTCGGAATTAGGAGGTCCCTGTGGAGGGGGTTATTATAAGTAAAATTAAACTTTTAAAAAACAATGACAACAATAATAAATAATATATTATTTTGTTACTAAGATAAAGATGTTTTTCAATGACCTAAAATTATGGGAAAAAAATTTAAAATTATTAATAGTTTTTGAAATATTGAGTGTCTTACATTAGGAATTAGAAACATCCAGCAAACTCACTTTTTGTTCAAGACTTTCAATAGTTTTGGTTTTAGATTGAGTCATTTTGTGTAGTTCTTGAAATTTTTCTCGACACGCAGGACAAAAAAAAACATTTTCTGTACTATGGTCAAAATAACCTATACAATTGTCATGGGAACATCCATCAATACCAGGACATTTTTCAAAATAATCAAGTTTAAATAAAAGATTTTGTAATTCATTCTTTGTTCTAATGGGCTTGTTAAATTTGTATTTCTTTCCATATATTTGTATTTTTGGCAAAAGACTATTATCAAATTTAATGTTTTTTACAATTTCACAACTATCAGTATCTTCTTCAGAAAAATCAGTTGAATTCCGTGAACTATCATGTTCAGTCTTCCATAATACAGTAGGAAGTACAACATTTTTAGAAATTTCATAAATAAATCCATTATCTTTCTCTATAAATTCTTCAGTATCGTCATCATCAATTATTATACATTCTGAGGTATGCGTACTATTATCTGGAATAGAATCATGGGTATCTGACTGTACGGCTAATGAAATACATTTTGAAATTATTGGAGTCCTTATTTCAGGTAATTCAGATGAATAAGTTTTATTAGTGGGAGAGTTAGGTTTTAAAAATATAAATTGATTATCAATATATTCTGGGCGAATTACAGCATTAGATGACAATTGATCTGACATTTTTGAAGTTGAAGTTGCTTCCTTGTCATATTGGAACAAAATTGGTTGTGATATATTACATACAGAACTCCTTGAAGTGGATGGAAGATTATGTGCAAAACTAACAGACGGAGTACTATTATTTGTCGTTGAGGAGAAGTTATGTTTTGGTCTTAATGTGATGGACATAGAACTTTTAGCAGACACTTTTGATGGTAAATCTAACGATGGTTCTGTTATTTTAAAATTATCAACTGGTTCTAAGGTAATGGATAACGAACTATTAGTAGAAATGTTCTTTAGTTTTTTTAATGAATTCGATAAAGAATCATCAACTGAAGATAATGGAAGTGAATTATCATTTTCAACTAATTTCGTTTTTAATGTTGGTAGTATCTCTTCTGTTTCTGTTTCTAAATTTGTTTCTAAATCATCATCGTCAAGTGGCTCAATTTTTACAATCGACAAATCAACAGATTGTACAGTATTTGACTTTAATGTTTGATCTAAATCAGAAGTTGAATTGTATTCATGTGTGCCGCTTGTAACAGTATACTCTTTATTTTCATATTGGGACGAAAACATTTCATCAGCAGTGTCGATTGATTCATCTACAAAACAAAAATATAATAAATAAATGTATAAACAAATTATTATTAATTTTTTATTTTCAAAAAACAATGAAAATAGTTTTTGGACAATTTATTACATACATATCAACTAATCTTTTGTAAGAATATTTTACATACCTTGAACATTGTTTTTGATTCTTTTAGTACACAGCAGTTCATCAGGTTTATGTCTTTTGAAATTACCATTATATGTTCTCAATACAGGCACATCATTAGTGTCTAATTGTTGAATATATGGTGTAGCATTAGATGCAGATAGCCCAGCATTCATTGGCAATGGCGAAGAAAAAGGTGCTAATGATTTGACTTCTTGTATAACACCATTGTACAATACTGTGGCATGAATTATGTCTTGGGATTTAAAATGCCTTTCACACACAATACTGTGTTGAGTCAATTGCACATCTAAAATTGAACTCCACTCATTTACACATTCCTGCAAAATAAGCAATAAAAACAATAATGAACAGACGTCAATAATTATTTTAAAATAATATTTATGAATGGTTATAAAAATTACAATTCGTGGTGCGAAAAGGGAAATATCTTCAACCTCTTCAATAGAATTGGTTATACATCCGGGTACAAAACAATATATTTTCGTATCAGTCACAGCATTCATTGGTACAGGCAAAGCCCCAGGAGCTAATGAATTTAAACCATCTTCCAAAAATTTAGGACGTTGGATGTCCCGGGGTCTGAAATGCCTTTCACACACAAAACTGTCTTGAGTCAATTGCAAATCTAAAATTGAACTCCACTCATTTGTTTTTTCCTACAAAATAAGCAATAAAAACTATGATGAGCAGACATCAAAAATTATTATAAAATAATATTTATGAATGGTTATAAAAATTACTATTGGTGGTGCGAAAAAGGAAATATTTTCAGATTCTTCTACACTATTAGTTATGCATCCAGGTATAGAACAATATGTTTTCGGTTTAGGCTCAGCATTCATTGGTACTGGCAAAGCCAAAGGTGATAATGACTTTAATTTTGATTTTAAGCCTTTTACCAATATGTTGGGACGATGTAAGTCCTGGGGTCTGAAATGCCTTTCACACACAATACTGTTTATGGTCAAATTCAAACCTAAAATCGAACTCCACTGATTTATATTTCTCTAGAAAATAAGCAATAAAAACTATAATGAGCGGATATCAAAAATTATTATAAAATAATATTTATGATTGGTTATAAAAATTACTATTGTTGGTGAGAAAAGGGTAATATCTCCAATTTCTTCTACAGTATTAGATATGCATCCGGGTATAGAACAATATATTAGTGGTTCAGGCTCAGCATTCATTGGTACTGGCAAAGCCCCAGGCGCTAATGATTTTAAACCATCTTCCAATAATTTGGGACGTTGGATGTCCCGGTGTCTGAAATGCCTTTCACACACAAAACTGTCTTGAGTCAATTGCAAACCTAAAATTGAACTCCACTCATTTGTTTTTTCCTACAAAATAAGCAATAAAAACTATGATGAGCAGACATCAAAAATTATTATAAAATAATATTTATGAATGGTTATAAAAATTACTATTGGTGGTGCGAAAAGGGAAATATTTTCAACTTCTTCTACACTATTATTTTTGCATCCGGGTATAGAACAACAATATGTTTTCGGTTCAGGCTCAGCATTCATTGGTACTGGCAAAGCCAAAGGTGATAATGACTTTAATTTTGATTTTAAGCCTTTTACCAATAAGTTGGGATGATGTAAGTCCTGGGGTCTAAAATGCCTTTCACATACAATACTGTTTATAGTCAAATTCAAACCTAAAATCGAACTCCACTGATTTACATTTCCCTAGAAAATAAGCAATAAAAACTATATTGAGTGGACATCAAAAATTATTATAAAATAATATTTATGAATGGTTATAAAAATTACAATTGTTGGTGAGAAAAGGGAAATATCTTCAACCTCTTCTACAGTATTCGATATGCATCCGGGTATAGAACAATATGTTTTCAATTCAGGCAAAGCCAAAGGTGATAATGTCTTTAACTTTGATTTTAAGCCTTTTACCATTAAGTTGGGATGAAGTATATCCTGGGGTTTGAAATGCCTTTCACACACAAGACTGTTTGTGGTCAAATTCAAACCTAAAATTGAACTCCACTGATTTACATTTTCCTAGAAAATAAGCAATAAAAACTTTAATGAGCAGACATCAACAATTTTTTTTTTAAATAATATTTATGAATGGTTATAAAAATTACTATTTTTGGTGCGAAAAGGGAAATATCTTCAACCTCTTCTACAGTATTAGTTATACATCCAGGTATAGAACAGTAAGATTCAAAATTCTAAATTAATAAAATAAAATAAATTAAATTTATGTATGTATGAAATATATAATGTAGTATTAAAATAACAAATCATTAGTCTAAAACTAAAACTAGTTCTGATCAGTGATCACAATAGTATATGATTTCAGCTGATCAAAATGGTGCTTAATTAAAGTTTCAACTTTCTTTTTATAAATGTTGATAACTATTTCTATGTTTGGTCAAAAAACTTGGAAATGTAATACAATGTTCCCCATAAGTTGTTTTTCTTAGCAATCTAAATGTAAATAAAAACATAGACAATTTTCTCTGCTGTTGAGTGTACCTTGTCATTGAGTAGGTCACCGTAATGTATGTGTTAAATTTTAATTCAATGATAAATCGTTGCAAACTAAAAACGATTCCGAGTGGAGATGGTCTTATATTAATGAGTAATTTAGTTTTATAATTAGTAATACAGTAAGCATGATTATGGTAGGCAACAGCCTAAAAGTAGTCTAAATATTTTTAAAACATTTTTGTGTTAGTAAAATATAGTTATATCCTTGGTTTCTTTCCCCACAAATAATATTTTTTAATTCCAACAAAATAACTTACATAGTTATTCTTCATTTAAATACACAATTTTGTCAATATTTTAACTTAAAATATCAATAAATAAAATCGTGCTTATTTTTATGTTTTTGGGTCTTAACTACTTATGAGGAGGAACCTTACACTAAATGTCTTGAGCATTAGCTATAAAATTGAATACTTTAAAAAACTGAGATAATTTTACAATAAATTTAATTAATTTACAAATTTTCATGATTTGTGTCAAAAACAATAAAAAAAAAAGTACCTAAGTATTTTTAATAATTAGTTCTTGCAATAAATTGTACATACTTTTGCACAGAAACAAGTATAAAGAACCATATTAAGGTAAAACCAATATTTCATAGCTCTGCTCAAAATCTAAAAATTTACAATATTTAATGCACAACAGGTTCAGGGGCAGATACAAGGGGAGGTGTGGGGATTGAATTCCTCCTAGGACTTTTTTTTTAAATTTTATAAAATAGTATTCTTAGTGTTACAAAGAAATATGAAAAAAAAAAATGGATAGGATTATTGTACATTTTTATTATTAGGTGATCAGTATTCAGTAATTAATAATCATACATTAATTTCAGAAATATAGTTATTACAAGAATACAATTTGATCAACAGACTGTTGCAGATAACAATGCTGTATGTCCGTGTGGCTAATAATCAATTTTACTACATTAGAATTTTTTTAAGAAATATTAGTATAATCCACGGATGGGTTTTACGCATTCATACTAAAATATTATCAATTTTTTATTAACATGGACAATGGACATACCTATCAAATACATTCCAATTGGCAATTAGTGCTGAAAAAGAAGGATGAATTGACTAAAAAAAAATTATGTGGTATTGAAATAAAATGTATTAAATATCTATGTATTGTTATTTAATATTTATCATTTTACTGATGTGCATGTACTAGTACCACCGAGAGAATACTTCTCGTTCGCAAATCCAAATGATCAAGCTCCGTGGTTTCGTAACCAAATTTCTCCCAGTTTACCGCCTAGTTACTGCTGTAAACTCCCTCACTCGCTACATGCAACCGACAGCCAGCGTTTGGGCAGGTTAAGTGGTGGAAATGCGTGAATCGGATAAATTTTGGACGCCGCCCAGAAGTACTCTTTCGTTGGGACTAGTATAGGTCCCAGGTTCCTGATCCCCCCCCAAATAAAAATTATGTATATGCCACTGAACAGGTTATTAACTATTTTGTTCCCATTATAGTTTATCTTAATTTTAAATAAAAACGAAATATTTCAAGATAAATTATTTTTTGTTGCAAGGTTAATAAGAAAAAAAGACAACTAGAGATGACTACTTTAATGAAGTAAGACAAGATAGAGGGAGAGGTAGAAGGAAGTTTGTTTTGCAGCTATGGCCTCCAATGGCCTCTTACTTAAGCTGATAAAAAAAAGAAGAATAAAATAAAAAATTATTATTCTTATAATAAAATATTATATATTATACTTTCAACCTTAGTAAGTTTGATATTTGGGTTAATATAAACCATTAGGGGAGTTTGGTTGGATTCCTCAATTTCAACATAATTTGAAGATGAACAAGATGGTTTATTTTCATGAATAAACCCATTATTGACAGGTGATTGGTTATTTGTACGAATAAATCCACTGTTAACAGGCGATGGTTCATTTACATGAATAAATTCACTATTGACAGGCAAACTTGTTGATGGGATATTTCTTGTATCTATATCTGTTAAAATTATAAATCATATTTTAGAAATTTAACCAATATCTATTTTCATTTTTTCATAGTTATAAACCCGGTATGAGGAAACTAAAGAGCCAAAAATTATACGTATGTGTTGAATAAAAGGAACTGAAAAATAAATAAGTAATAAGTTTTTTTAATTTTAATTTTAGGTATAAATATACACATAATATATTATTATTATCAAAAATACATGATAATTTTTCAATCATGCTCACCCCCATTTTTTCTTTAATAGTACATTTATAAAGACCATATTTTCAAATTTCTAATATTTTTTCTTTATCTTTTTATAGAGTGTCTTGTAGTTAAACAAACTTTTTTTTCAAATAAGAACCCCCTTCCTGTTTACTACAAATTATTTATCGGATGATTTTTTTGAAAACGTTCATGTATCTAAATCAAAAATTGTAATGATTAATTCTGAGTATTAATAATCCAATTGAACATTTTTTTTGTAAAAATATAAACTATAATATGTAATATTACATGTAGTATTTATTCTTGTAATTATTATACTTAGATAATTAATATTGATGGAGATCTATAGTAATTATTTATTTTTTAAATTTACCTAAGCTCCAATATATACTTAATAGTCTTTACCCATTACCATAGATATATTATCGTAAGTACACAAAATTATATAACTTGACAACTACCCACTTGAATTTTTTGGGGGCCTACTTAAAAAACAAAAGTTTGTTTTGTCACAGGATCATTCTTAAGTGTTACAAAAAATAAATGCATATACTTAATGTTACAATAAATTCATTATTGAGATTTATATTGAAAAAACCATATGGTTATCATGTTGTGGATTTATATATGGATTTAAATATCAAAACTATTGATGCTTATAAACCTAAACATCAGTATTATCCAAGATTAAAAGGTGCTAGTTCGGTATGCGCTCTACAGGTTTTGCAGTTCTACACTAGGTTGGTTATACGTTATCTGCCTCGTTTTTATACATGAAATGTTGGGTTTTTCTTTCGACTTTATTATCTTATCTTTGATTGTCTGTACCTTAAATTCTATTACCTACTGTAGGTTTTATTACAGTCGTTTTCCAGCGCTTACGAGTAAAATATTTTGTTTTTATATAATATAATATTTTATACTATTTTGTTTTTTTGTGTATTATTTGTTAATTATGATGGCTGTGATGAAGTTTCGTGAGTTTTATACTACAGTAGTGGCAAAAGAGATCATGTGTCACGGTTTTCAAGTTGAGAAAGGATTGTTGAAAAGTGCCGAAGACAACGCCCCTTGCCATAAATGCGACACAGAAATGCAAGTAAAACGACGGAAATGCCGTAATGGGGAATGGATGCCCATTTTTTGGTGTCCAAAAAGAGGCTGTCAGACAACAAGATCAGCACGAGCTGGCAGCAGATTTTTTCATTTTACTGACTTGAACCAACGTTGCAACAGTGGGTTAACACTTTGTGAAATTGTGGAACTTGTATTTATGTTTGTATTGGAATTGCCTACACAAATGGTAATGGATCGTACAGGAAGAAGCAAGGAGTGTGTTACCGATTGGTTTAATATGTAGAAGTATGCACAGCTGTTTTGAAGACAAAAAGAAAAATGGTTGGAAATGCACAAAATCCAATTCAGATTGACGAAGCTCGTTTCGCTGGCCAAAGGAAGTACAATAGGGGTAGATTATTAGCTGGAGACGCTCCTCCCTCCTTCAGAGATATAAATGTTAAGGTTATCAATAATCGAAATCATGGTGCACGAGTAGATGGCCCCTGGGTATTTGGTTTAAATAATGGAAACGATTGCCGTTATTTTTATGTTCATCGACGCGATCGAGAAACACTGCTACCAATAATAGAACGTGAATGCGAGTCAGGATCAGAAACTCATTCTGAAGAATGGGCTGCATATAAGTGTCTCACAAGCCGGGGTTTTGTACACAAGACGGTAAATCACCAAATGTCATATGTCGATGCAAATACAGGAGCCCACACTCAAAACATTGAGCGGTCATGGTTGGACGCAAAAATTAAATTATTAAAGAAAATGAGAGGTGTTCCTTTAAATCATTTGCAGTCCCATCTTGACCACTATTGCTGGTGACTTTACCGTCAAGACAGACCGGACCTTTTTCTCGCCATGCTAGAAGACATCCAGAACGTTAATGAAAGCCAATAATAAAATAATAGATAAAAATGACGTATAGAGTTCATCCAAAAAATAATAAAATAAAAACAACGTAGGTATGTAGAGGCGTAGAGCGCATACCAAAACAGAAACTTGTCTGTAGAGCGCATACCGAACTAGCACCGATTAAAACATGGAGTAAGCCTTAATACACCAGTAGTAAAAAATTATTTGGTGAAAAAAATATTTTATGTACATAAGTTAATCTTTTAAGACAATTAAAAATTGATGTATTTACTTTTTATAGTAAAAAAAACATTTTTAAACAATGTTCATAACTTAGATTTAAATATTTTATAAATTAAGTTTCATTTTATATGTTACACTGAACTTGAGTAATTATCTAATATTTAATTTTGGATTTAGCATGTATGTTTAGTATTGTTTTAAATTATGTTCTAATTTATATTGTATAACTGTTTTTTTTTTTATAACTTGCTGCTCCCTTTCACAAACTTGCTTTTTGAGACAGCTTCATCAAAGTACCTACTTCGTAATTGATGATGATTCAATAAATATTATTATTATTAAAAAAATATAGTCTGAACTGTATTTAAAAATTCCAAAAATTAGAAATTTAATTTTAGCATAATTTAAGCATACAAATAGGATGACCTAACATTTTTTTTTATGTTAAATCATAAGTTTATAAGATAATATTGTGTATTTTTCTTTTTTAAAAGAAAAAGTTTAAAGACTAATACATTTCATCACAATATAAAATCTTGTACATATAGATAGGTCTACCTCAACTATATTAATAGTCAGTGTGCTAATTAATAATTAAATAAGGATAATACAAAATAAATTATACTTTTTTTTCTTACCGGCATCCAAAAATAATGAAGGAATAGCATCAGGTTTTAACCTGTTTTTTCTTTCAGTATTCACGAAGCAATCATCAGTAAAATGAGCACGACATACTTTTGCACCACTTTTTACTTTTTTAGTAGGATCAACTTGTAACCCGCATTTTTCTATCCACTTTTTTCTGAGTATGAAATCACTAGGGTAACCAAAGAAACTAAGATCCTTTGAATACCGGTTAAAGCAATTTTTCACAGAACAGCGAGGTCCATTTCCCAAAGTATGGTCCTTTAAAATTTAAAAATAATATATATCATTGAAAAAAAAAATACGAATATTAGAAACAGCTAGTTATTGACAATTTTGAAGTACAAATTTAAATATTATATGAGGCAAATAAATATTTTAGTGAAATAAGTATTATACAAATTGTATGTACATATAAGTATTAACAGCCTACAAGATGATGTTACAGTAAATATGCACGCAGTTTTATATTTGGATGTTCTTAGTTGGCCATTTTGATTTTAAATGATTCTATATTTTACAAAATATTGGTTTATATTATAATTATGTAGGACCTGTGCATTTAAGTATATAATTAATGAATAAAACAATTCTCCTTGTTAATGTAAAATGTCCAGTTGCCATTTAAAATATAAAATTGATATATGTCATAAAACACTGTGGTTCTTCTTAAAAAGATAGTTTACCATGGAATATGGGGTACTCCTCTAAAACTCTTTAAATTGAATACATTTTATTCATCAAATAGACATCAAAAAGTTAGAATAAATGATACATTTAGTGATGAATAATTAATAATTTTAAAAACAAACAATTCTTCTAATGATTTTATCAATATTGTTCTACATGAAAACTTGTGTGAAAGAATACAAAAATAAATTTAAGTTAAATATTAAGCCTTATACTTCAATGAGCTATTAAAATGGAACATTCACATCAAAAATCAAAAATTGGTTATACTTGTCTTTTTTAGATTACGTTATACCAATACAAATTATTTCAATTGGTATGTTGGACAATAGGGATAAGGGGGTGCCCAATCACTCATAGCTTCCTGAATCAGTGCCACCAGTATATTATTATGTTTATCAGTTTGTTAATTTATAATATTCAGTATACACTTTTATGCTTATTAGTAAGCTTCTTTAACAATATTGATAATTCGATTTAATATCGTTAACTTTTTTCAAAAATTTAGATGTTGATAATCGTAATATATCGAGATACTCGAAATATATCAATAATTAAAATTAATTTATGGATTTTTAATTAACGGTCCTCGGCTATTGGGTGTTTGGGTTACCGGAAACTAATTGTTTATAACACCAATAAACTTATATAATATATTTTAAAATAGATTTTAAGTCAATCAAACTTGATTATCTTATCATTTATCAAAACAATATTGTATTTTGACTATTAATAAAAGACAAAATATTAACATAAATAATAGAAATTCAATGCTGGGATAATTGGCAGCACCAAAACACTATTAAGATGGTATATTCAAATTCATTACACTTCAGACCAAACCGGGACGTAAAGCAACCCTAACTTATTAACTATAAGTTATAAGTATCATCAAACCTTGAGGTTCCTATTTAAAAAAGTTGTAACTTATTTGTACTTGAACAATATTTTACAAATAAGCTACTGTGGGTGCCATTTAAAATAATTTTAATACATTTTAGGAACTCAAAAGAAATCTGACTATAACTCTTTTATATTACCTTAGTAGTTGTCAACACTGGTACTGCAACTCCGTCATTGACTGTTTGAAAATTGTCATTGGCAATGAATGTAGGAACTTGCCTCTCAAATTGTTCAGTTTGAAGCCTCGGCATATTTTCATAACTCATATCCTCATTAGTTGTAGTAAGTTTGATTTTTCTACATGACCGTCTCGGACCTTCAAAATTATTTACAACAGCATTTTGTACCTTTCTGTAAAATTTTGATTCTATGTAATCACTTTCATTGTAATAAGTCAATTTTTTAAATCTCTAAATAATTGTAAAAACAAAATCTTGTATAATACAATTAAGTTACCTTAAATGATTTTGTTTCTTAGGTAAAAACTCATTAGTATTAGTCGCATCATCATTACTTTGAGTGGTATAACTATATACAAAATAAATATATATTATTGAAATTGAAAAATTTAATCATAGAGATCAAGAGTATTATTTAAAAGAAGACCATTTTCATCATAAGGCTGGGGATCGTAAAACAAAATCGTGTTTAATATAATTTTAATCAATTCACCTTAAACAATTTTGTTCTATCGGTAAAAATTCATTAGTACTAGTTTCAACATCATTACTTTGAGTGGTACAACTGTATAAAAAAAAATAATATATATTATTGAAATTGGAAAACCAAACTATAGAGATCAAGAAATATTATTTATAGGGAAAACTATTTTGATTATAAGGCTGAGGAATTGTATTTTTAAATAATTGTAAAACCTTGTTTAATACAACTTTTATTAACTTACCTCAAATGGTTTTGTTCTGTTGGTGAAAATTCATTGTTGCCCATTTCAACATCGTTAGTTTGAGTAGTACCAGTATAACTATATAAATATTAAAATATTATTGCAAATGAAAAATTAAACTAGAGATCAAGAAGCATTACTTAGAAGGAAAACCATTTTCATCACAACTTTTTTCATAGAGTTGGGGAATAGTATTTTTTTTTAAAAATCGCTTTACTCCTGGCCTATAGTTTTCTTCTAAAAAATGATCGCTACAAATACGATGCCAATCGTAATAACGATCAATTCCACATATTTTAAGCCATTTTTTTCTTCTGTATTCATTCTTAGGAAATCTATATTAAAGCAAATATCAATGAATACAATAATAGCTATTGTTTAAGGAAAAAATAAACAATAAGCAGAAATTTGCTAGGCTAAACCAGTTTAAAATGATCACATGTAATCCCTTATTAGGGAATCACGAAAAAAAGCCCAAAAAAATAATCACGCCACAGAAAAAAATTTTAAATATAAATATGAACACAATACTTAATACATGTACAATCAAGTCTCAATAACTCATTTTTTTTTTTGTCCCTAGGAAATTATTTTAATTAGTTCAAGTTATGTAACTTGAAAAATACATAAGTCGAATTAATTTTTATCTCCCTTAAAATTTGAGTTATCGAGACTACTGTATATATAAATATTGTGTTATCTTCTTTATACAGAGTGTAACAGATAGAACTGACTTTTGTTCTAATAAATATTTTTTTTACATATCATTAGAGACCCTAGTGCTACATATGTAATTTATTTATTTTTAGTACTGAAATAAAAATTTTTAAATTTGATTAAAATTTTTTTGGATGAATTCAAAATAGCCAATTTGTGAATTTGAATATAAGAACAATTTTGATGGTAAAAAGATTTATCTAAGTCAAGTAGTTTATTTTTTTAGAATTTTTTAAAATATCAATATTTTTTGATTAAAATAATTTGGAACGTCTCAACTTCTTAAAAAAAATATGATTTTTGGTAATTTGCTGACATGAGTATATTAAATATTTCTTAAATTATTTTTTTATCATATAATATTAACAATTTTTGTCATACGTTTAAGTAGCATATTTTTTTTTTTAGTCAGGTCTTTCTGTTACACCTGCTATATAAAAAAAAATAATATATTAAGGCAATACAGATGGTAGTACCTATAATATTAGTGTATATAAATATAATATAAAATGAACTACAGCAAAATTAGCATCATAATTCATCGTTATTCTTCGTTTGGTATAAATGTAATAAATATAAGTTTGAAAAATATAATCACAAATAAAAAATGAATTACGACAACTAACCTGTTCATTTTTCTAATCAAACCAAGTTAAACATAATATTATAATTATAATAATCCTCCATTTCAATTACTTCAAATGTTGTAATTACATACATGAGCTTCTTTTTGTTGCTGAAGTTTAATACAAAGGGAATGGATACACAATAAGGGACCATCGGTCAATAAATTATTGAGAAGCATTTTGACATTTAATTTAATTTATATTGTACGGTACCTACCATTATAATTTATATGTGTAATATTGACAAATGGATATATTTTCAGTGCTTAAAAATATGTAGCACTCAATTATTGTACACTGGGTTGTTAAGATAGAAGGTATATTATGTACTATTAATTATTATGTTATGCTTTTTCAAATTATGATCAAGGAAATATTTATTTAAAAATATAAAATTACATTTGCAAAAATTTTATTTCCGTGGACTTTTTTTGTGGTGTGCTTTTATTTTTGGGTTTTTTTTCCACATACCCTTATTGGGATATGTCAAATATATGGGATACAAAAATCCAGGTGTGTCTATCTCACACCGGTTTGAGCGAGTGAATTTCTAAAACCAATAGATACTCACGTATGATAAATAACTTCAGGACGAGTGTATCTGGTATCCAAAAAAGAATTTTTGCACACTACACACTTCAGCATTTTTAAGACGTAGTGTAACAAATTATCAAAAATAAAGTAAAAATAATTGATATAAAAGAGCAACCAACAAGATCAATTTGGCATGTCTGATATTTAAGTTAGCTTTGTCAACAAACAGTTATCTGTATTCTTTGCAGTTGGGACTTAGATGAGAGAAATAGTTCAATGGACGTTGTCACTCGTCAGCTTCGATCTCTCGGTCTCGGAATGTAAACGACTGCATTTCGATAATAGAGCTTTGGGGTGTAGTTTTTCTCGTAGTTAATTCATCCATTCGTAGAATAGTTAGGTGGATGGGTCTTCCGTGTCGCGATGTCGTCCTTTTTAATGGTATGCTGTAAGTATATTTACTGCAATCTCGCCGAACAATATACAAATTATATGAATGAAACCAAGAAAAATAAATCTTTTAATATTAATTAATTGATTTCACATTCACAAATTTGAAGAGATGATATTTCTAACATAAAAATGAAAATTTGAATGTCACAAAATACCTATTTATTGTAAAGTCAAACATATCTAAAATAATTATTCTGTCACGAAAAAGTCAAGAGCAGATGACTATGAAACTAAACACAACCAGCGTTGGGCGCCGTTTGAGGCTTGGGCGATTTTCGAGTGTTCAGCGTTTGGCTGCCATAGCCCATAACGCCATTTGTGCTGTTGCTAGAGCAGACAGTGCCGCCATAACGAAACAGTTTATTAGTCACGTGACTTGCGTATATAGTATACATGTATATACTAATCGATTGCTTGCCCATGAAGGCAAGGGAGTGGAGGTACTGTTTATACTATTACCACGGTCTTAGATTATTGATCTTTGGTTTATACCGAAGAGCAAACCGTGGCCCAGTGTGACCGTTTTCAATGCGTGTCCTGCACACAGAGTAATACAATTATTAATTACTCGATGGTCCTGCACTCTTGCGTCCGTATAATAATTATGTTGTGAGTTGTGAGTTGTGAATTTGTGACGCATTTCATATTTTTTATTACATGCTCATTGCCCATACATTATAAAACCACACCAAATAAAACTACCTGTAGCGTTGAAAACTTGCAATGGCCGGTGTGAGCCGCGATCAAGATCTATAAAGAAGTCATCTTCTTTATAGATTGCGTTTTGGTGGCCACCCCTCGGCCCCCGCCGATTATGTCGTTTCCAGTCCAATGTTTTATATTTGTACTAGTTGTACATGTCTAAGGGCAGATGCATGCGGGGGGGGGGGGGTAGGTTGTATTTTTGTTATAGGGAAATATTTTTAAGGGCCCATCAAACTGAAAAATAATTTAGTAGGTACTCTTAATACAAAGTATTCAATACAAGGTCTTCAAAAATACAAAACTGAAAATATACAACCACAAAATAAATAATATACTATATAATAAAACTGACTCAAGAATCGTGATCACACCTATAATAGGCAGTAGTTGTAGGCACTAAGCCAAAGTATATCACAGCTCTAAGCACTGTCTAGTGTTTACTGTTTAGTCTCTACTCCAGTCTTTCAATCAGCACCACAGTCCACAATGTTATAATGATATTCGAGTCTGGTTATTAATTATTGTATAATATTGTCTATTTCGTTGTGGGCCGAGCAACAGCTGCTGTAGTAGTGTCAGAGTAGTCGTTTAGTCCACGATTATAAATTATAATATTGTTTTTTGTAATACAATCGTGGTGTACCCCCTCGAACCTCGATGCCTTGTCGTAATAATAATAACTCGACCGGCAATCCATTAGACATTACTCATTAGTGTTCTATGGTATTTATGTGGTATAAAATATATTCTTAATTTTTATTTTTATTATTATCTATGCAGGCAATTGCCGTTTTATCAAATTTTCAATTTGGGCTTTGAAGGCGGTGCTTATTTTAGATAAACAGATTACAGATTACAGAATAATTTCAACATTTCATTAATTGTTCTCGTGTGTGTCGTCGTCGTTCGACGCGATATTGCGATAATAACGATATCGTCATTAATTGATTTATTTGACAACTGACAAGACCACAATAGTCAACTCACTCAACTAGGTCGCAATTAGACCATTTAGACGCGTTTTGCACTATCGCATTTAGAATAACTACACGTTCACCAAAACATGACGATTAACGAATAATGATTAATAGGGTTCAACGCGGAACAATATGGTGAGTATACGTGCGACACGTACCTATATAAATATAAATCATAGCAGGTGCTACGTGGGTAATATAATTTGAGACGTGCACCTGGGCCCGACCGTAAGACATAATTTAATATTAATAAACTAACAAATACCCAATATGTGTAACGATATTATGGTCTATTTTAACTCTTAAGAATTATTCAACCATCGCGTTCGATCCAATTCGGATGAGCGCTGTGATGAAAAATGTTGCACGATCGTCTGCGCGGCTGTTCCTCTGTGGGGCTGGGCCACCGCGATCGCATTCTTCTGTTTTGTAGAGGAGATGACGCGATATGTGTGTGATCTACTGTTAAATGTGATAAATACTTATTTGACATTCTGACTTTAAAATCCATTAACATTTGACTTTTGATCGGTTTTTCGTAACGTGCATATTGTTATAGATAGTGAGTTTTCTGCTCCGCCCGTAAATAGTTATTTTATATTTAATCAGCTTTATTGGATTCAGGATTGTAGCTTATGAAATAATTAAAATAATTAATAAATAATAATAAATACTTTTTATCACCATCATTATATTATAATCGGTAATTCAAACCGAAAACAAGGTTATCGTTACTAGTATTTTTGTAAATAAGAAAATAGTTTCTGTATGTTGACTACTGCTGTTTGTTAAAAATTAAAATTATTAAAAGACAATTTTATATTATTTAAAGCATCGGTGTCGGTTATCACATCTAATACTTTTACCACTTAAGGTGCATATACAAAATATGTATTACTTATTCCTGGGGTGTTCTTTTTGTATAATTTTTATATGTTATTTTATCATGTTTTAATATTATTGTTTAGATGCATTTCATGTTACTATTCAGTCGCCAAGGCAAGCTTCGGCTTCAAAAATGGTATGTAGCTCATCCCGACAAGGTGAAAAAGAAAATTACCAGAGAACTTATAACCACAATTTTAGCCAGGAAGCCTAAAATGTGTAGTTTTCTTGAATGGAAAGAATTAAAAATTGTTTATAAAAGGTACGTTGTTGAAAAAGATGAAGTTAAAATGTATTACTCTAAAATTTATTTTTAGGTATGCAAGTCTGTATTTTTGTTGTGCTATTGAACAAAATGACAATGAACTTCTTACTTTGGAAATCATTCACCGCTATGTTGAATTATTAGACAAGTATTTTGGCAGCGTAAGTTATATAGTCCTCTTTATTTTTATTAATATTTTCCTAGTGTCAATAATACTGGAATACTTTTTGTAGGTCTGTGAACTGGATATAATATTCAACTTCGAAAAGGCATATTTTATACTGGATGAGTTGTTATTGGGTGGGGAAATACAAGAGACTAGTAAGAAAAATGTACTCAAGGCTATTTCAGCTCAGGATCTCTTGCAAGAGGTTAGTTATGGAAATACTCCATTAGAACTTTAATTAATTTCATTAACTACAATTATTTAAGTCAATTTTGTCATTAGACAAAAAATAGTACATATTTTGTGTAACATTGGTACAAAATAGGACTATAAAATTATAAACGATAATGATACATCTTGCCAATTTGTTAGAAAACTAATTTGCTCATATTATTTAAAAACTATTATTATTATTCCGCTATAATTTGTTATTTAACTATACAATTCATCACATTATCTATAACTTGTATAGATTAAATTTAATTTAGAACACCGATGTATTTTAAAGTTTTTTACATACTTATTATGAGGAATATAAAAATATTTATAAAATTCAGTCTAGTCAACTTAATTGATAGTCAATTTTGAATATGCTTTAATGTTTAAACTACATACAATTAATTTAATTACCAAAACATGTTTGGCCAAATTCATCAATTAGATAATTGAATCTGCATTTTTGTATTAACCTATAGTAGAGTACAACATTTTGAACATTATTTTAAGTATACATATATTGTAAAATGTATTTGTTTATCCTAAGAACTTGCCTTCCATAATGCCTTTATTATGCTGCTAATTATTAATACTTTTTAATTTATTATAATATTCTGTAGAAACCTATATCTTACCATTATTATTAAACTAATTAAACCTATATTTTTTTTTATTGTTATAACCCAATGCTGTTATTTTAGTTATATTTTTAGCTAACTATTTTAACATACTAAAAGTTTTGCTTGTTTATGTATTCAATTGTTTATCTCCTATGGTTAGCAATTTAACTCTTTAAAATTTTTAATATCTATGTGTAAACTAATTGTTTTATACATTATTTTTTAAATTTATTAAAATTATATTAATGCTATTTCTTCTGCTTTTATAATATTAAACATACAATTAACATAACTTCACTGTTTACATGGATATAAATTATGTAAAAAGTATTATTTAACGTTACTTCAACAATAATAACATTAATCAGTTAAATTAATTATACGGTACAAACTATACAGTCAATTTTAAATAAAACACATTATAATATGGTATTTAAATTTTATATATTATAATATAATTTATAATAAAAGAAATTGAAAAAAATATATAAAATATAAATAATTGTAATTTACCCTTAAATTAAGAAAAAAAGGAAAATTAATGACTTCAATTTAAGGTAACAATAAAATAATTGTTTAAAGATTACCTTAACTAGTTTTCTATCTACTTTTAAAAATGTATAATGAAATCTATTCAACTGTTATTTAATTTAATTTTTATTCTCAATTATTAAGATGATGTTGCATGTAATATAGTAAAATATATGTTTTTCATTTTCAATTTTTTCAAAAAAAATTTTTTGTATATAACTGAGTTAACCTATTATCTAACTAAAAGACAACAAGGCAAAATTATCCATGCTATCTTGTCTGTTTTTCCTAATATTTTAATTTTAAAGAGAGTTTTCAGTAAATAAAATATAACAATTTCTATAAACTTATAAATTGCTTTTAAATTAAAATATCAAAGTATACCAGCAAGAAAATATGTACAATGTTAATGTTTTTAAGTTTGATAATATATAAATAAACTTTAATAATAAAAACAACAATACCATACTGAAATGTGCTATGTATAATACTTAGAAATCTTATGAATGTGTTAGATAGAAAAAACCAAATGTGTGTAGTTTCTTTTTAAAAAAAATATATGTTGTGGAAACATTTCTATAATTCCTTTTAAATCATCTATTTATTTATGAAATGAAGTTTAAGCGTACTTACTTAACTTTTTTTCAAAATTGTATTTTTATTAATTAACATATAATATTTCAATGCATTTTTCATGCTATTCTTATTAAAAAATACTATTACTATAGTTGATTATATCATAAATTTAACATTACAGAGTTAAATTGCTAAATATAACCAAAGAAAATTATAGTTAATGTAAATATTGCACGTCTTGTCTAATATTCATTGTAACAACTATCTAGTCCAATATTTAAATATTAATCTTTAATATTATCATACTAATATGTTTTATATAATATTTTCATTATAATATTCATATTATTTATTAGAAAGAAATGCAATTTTAATATAAAATTAATCATACATTCATTCATTAAAATTAAAAATGTTGTTATAGTAATTAAGAAAACCAAAAGTTAATATTTATATTATTCGTCATCACATTTTATGTTAATAATAACCAATCTTTAATTGTGACATTGTTTATTTTTATTTTTTTTTTTTTATTAAAGTGACTATATTATAAATGTTTTACCTAATAAATAATTAAAATAAACTTTTTTTTCATTAAAAAAAATTATTTTTATTACTATTATTATTATTATTATTATTATATGATTAACAGCCCATTTTATTTTTGGTTATTATATATTATTCAAACATACATTTTATAATTATATAATTTTTAAATTAAACTTCATTTTTACCACTTATATAATATTTAAAAAATTGATGTTAAAAATTAATAATTTTGAGTGTTTTTCTTTTGTGTTTATATATTGACAATTTAGCCTCAAAAATAATTTAATCAAAATATATATATAAATAATATATTATATTATTTAAGTACTATGGGGTTCATGTATTTAGTATTTTAAGTACCTTTTATTAGCCAACATTGTTTGAATTCCTTGGGTTTATTAGTAGTACAATGGGTTTTGTTTTGTTTTGATTTTTATGATTGATTAATATAAATAAATACATATAGTAAACTTTATTATTTTATTTTTGTAGCTTTAATTTTGAAAAAAAATTTATAGCTATCCATATTTTATTACCCTACTTGATTTCTGTAATAAATATATTACCTGCATGATTATCAGTTATTAGATGCTTTTCAATTTTTCAATTTTTCAATTTTTCAATTTTGGGATATTAATTTTAATATGTTTGTATGTAGGAGGAGGCAGTCGAAGGCGCTCTGAAAGAGATTGGCCTGTTATGAGATCATCCAAATATAATTAATATTTCATATAATTTTATTACTTGCAATTATAATTGTAATGTTTTTTTTTACATATATATTTATATAAATTCAAACAATGTGTCTTTCATAAAATGTTAGTCTTGGATTTGATGTAAAGAGCTGTTGCTGAATGCAATGTTATAAATTAATAACTTATAAAAATATCAGATTCTATCATTGACGTCCTAACATGATATTAAAAAAAAATACCCATCTTTATTATCTGTAAACATTCGTGTATTCTATTAGTTTTTTTTTTAATTCTAATAAACCTTTTTTTTATATTATTGCGTTTTCTCATAAAATAAAATTCTATTAATGTATTAACTAACATGATGTTGAAAAAATAAAAAATATAATTTTCATGCTTAAGCTGTATGCGCTTTTTACTGACTCAGTTTTAAGTGAATTAGTTATATTTTTTTGACCAAAAAGTGTTCGATCATAACATGGATGTTATGTTTATTGAAAGGTTTGAGGGTTAATTATTTTTTTTAACAGTTCTGTTCTATTTAAACATAGTTATTTAAATGTATGTTAATATACAATAAATGTGGCGTTACAAGAAATGTCAGCAAACATTTTGGTGCTACGGTATGTTTATAAGAGCACACAGTGTTTATAATATATTAAAACTATTGCCCTATCCATCACCTCTTCAGTTATTTACTAATTATTTTGTTTATAAAATCCTTTTCTACATATTTTTATTTTTGCACCCTGTTTTATTTATCTAACTTTACATTTTATGTGTTACTTTTTATAATTATTTGTTCCTTTATTTTTCAGGAAGAAACTCCTCAAACCTTTTTTGAAGACCATGGCCTCGGTTAACAAATATCGATTGAACACATTCCATAGACATTCCAAACTAATTGATAAATAAATATAACAAAAAAAGAAACAAGTACTAGACACGATTTATTATACTTACGCCTTATTATTATTATCACTTTTTATTATGTGTATATTTTAATGTATGTATACAACACTATAGGTGACAGTGCTACATGTCCGTCCAATTTTATTACAATTTATTTTTTGTCCATAGGCAATAAAAATAAAAAATAAACTTTTTTTTCGTTTTCGTATTACACTAGTATTCGTCTAAAAATAACATTCGGACCGAACGTGTGCCAACTGCCAAGCGACAGTTCACAGTGGTCACTGTATAATATGTATGTGTGTACAGAAACCACACGACAAATGTGTTTGTTACAACGTTTCGGCGAAGAGTACCGTTAAAAATATGGTCCACATAATGACGGCGTCGTGCAGCTTGACATTGATTTACGATTGTGTCCAGTTGTGTGTCGGATATAGTAGCTATATTATAATAATGCCATGAACAAACACCGCTATATATTTCGTAAATAATTATAATTTAAACGTTTATTCATCTAAAAATGCACAATATCATAAGTAGGTATCGTAAAAATAATGTACAGTAGGTATTAATGTATAATATAATATATTATAGCGGCTTGTCACGACTCACGTCTATCATAATTTAGGTAATATAGAGTAGAGACTAAGGTACTTCAGTACCTGAATACATGGAGATTATTATATTATGTTGGTAGGTATCTTCAAAATCAAATGTTGCTACTATATAATTGTTCTGTCTTATATATTACCTTATATCTAAGACAGTAAGTTGGTACATATAACGTATATTATATCTACATCTATAAGATAAATTATTATTATAATAATAATTTTTAAAAAAAAAACATTCACTTTTAATTTTATGAAATTAGTAACTTTTTGGACATGCTTATATTATAATAACATTTATAAATTACAATAACTTATGACGATATCTAATGTATACGATGTATATATATGTATATAATATATTTATTAGGTGTTACATAATAGTACGGCAGGACGAGATATTATATTATCATAATATTTATCTTATATAGCTGCTGGCCAGAGCACGTCCCATAAATGTAACGATAGACCGTACTTCGGTGTTTATTATATTATTAATTATTATTATAACTTTTAAATTGGACGGGTTTCGACAGCCCACGTGAGTGGCGTGTGGCGTCGAGGCGGAAATAAATCGCTCGCAGTACGCGATGACCAGTTGGTATATAGGTACCTACTTAACGTTTGCGTCGGGTGTGTAAAAATAGCGAACGGTAAATGGCAAACGGAAAACGTTGTCGCCGTCGTCGTGTGCGGATTTTGTTGCCAGATATTAAAATTAAAATCTAGTTCACGCGCACGCCATTCCTCCTCCAGTCGACTATTTTGAGTGGAGTACGACAACGGTGTTGTATAATTATTATATTATACGCATTGTGTAATTGTACAACTAGCTGTAGTGGGTTTAGCCCGGTTTACTAAGTGTGACAAGAGCGGAGAGGAACCATCGAAACACGTATAATATGCAGCGGTTGTTGTAGGGTGGGGAAAAGGATTTTTTCGGTTTTATTTTTCGTCCACGACGTTGGTAACCGAGTAATATAAATTTAAGGGATGGGGGTGGTGAGGTTACCGTAATAATAATATAATAGTATGCACTGAATAATAATAATAATAATACGAGACCGCAAACTACGATACATAATACGCGTATAATATGCATGCAGGACAGATCGGCGCTTTGGTCGTCGGTTATATAATATATATACAGGCGGGTAAAATGTATGTATTTGTATATATTTAAAAACGCACACATTCACACACGATAATCGTTTTTAAACGAGGGGAAGTAATAAAGTTTATTTCTTATTTACATTTACGTTATACCTATATATTGTGGTGGTGGGTCAAATATAAATAGAGACTACAACGATAAATACAATAATTATATTATATAATATGTATAGGTACTATAGTGTATTTATATATTTAAATATACTTATTCCTAAAACGGGCTTAACGAATAGTAACACAAACCACATATATTTATAACGATGATAATTTATTATGCGCGTAATAATGAGAATAATCCAAATATAATCTTATTATGTACCTATGTCGTACAAGTAAATAAGTAGGGTAGGTAGATAACTTAAACGGTTATTTTTTTTATTCAATGGCGTTTGATTTATAAATTATGCATTCTATACACTGCACGTCTGCACACAATGCCCGTTGTAGCTGGAAATTGCAATACTTACCTGCCTATAGTTATTTTGAATTATACGTAGGTAATAGGTATATATATATTTTCAATTTATTGAGAGAAACTCGGGAACATCGTTTAATAATAGAAGTATTTGAATTATCTACATTGTCTTGAAGACAGATTCAAATAATATATAATATGTAATAAATTATACTAATTTAAGTATGTACCTACCTATCTTTTAGTTATATATTATTAATATTTGCCAATTGGCAAATAAGACTGCCTGTTTTTTTTTTACTCAATAATTATCTTTGACAGTTTGTGTGAATCCGAAAAAAACCTTTTAAATAAACGTACGAACAATCGGAACAACGTGGCTCCCGAGCGCGTAGATACTAAATTGTACAGGGTTATTCAAAATGAATCATTCGACGCTTTGTTCCTGGCTCCTTAGGTCACCAGGTCCTGATCTTACGATTTGTGACTACTTCTTTCGAGTATGTGTTAGACTAATCATTTATTCTTGCAATTGTGTGATCGGTAACAAATCGATACGACATAAAATATGTTGGCAAGTAAAAATGTTCGCAATTGTAGGTATTATTCAAAAAGGTACTGCCGATAAGAACCGCAGGATACTATACCAGTGCACCACGATTTATCATCTTAACCACAGAGAAGCTAGAAAACTAGCGGAGTCTATTCTTACGGATATGGTTGCAGACATTTACATGTAAAAAACACAACACGAATACGCACAAACATTGTTTATATTATACCTAGTTAATTTTTGACTATAGGTACGTATTACGTTATTATTATGCAATTATAAATTTACTGACTTTAGGAAATTTTGAAATTTTATTAACTTCATTTTAGTTTTAGTTTATTTTTTATTATGCGCATTCGTGTTGTGTTTTCTCAAGTATAAAAAGGTAAAAATATGGTTTCGCGTTGAGTTTTCTCAAATGTAAAAAAGAAAAAAAGTGCGAAATCGGTATTGCATCGGAATTTAAGTTCCGACCATATATTATGTTGTTCTTGCTACCAAAGGGAAGCCACATAGAACATACATTATATAGGTATAAGGTAGGTGCCTTAATTAAATCAATTTGAAATATTGTTATTTTATTTAATGTATCGTATAATTATATTCTATAGGTACTCTAATCCTAAAAACTAAAAATATATAAACATTTTATACCGCGGATGAATCATATTATTCACTCAGTATAAAACAATATATATATCATAATATATTATATTTGTTGACTAGGACTCTTGTTTTTATCCCGTGCATTTGACGATTAAACGTCCCCGGGGGTAACATTTCATCTCATTTAAATATCTCTTTTAGACTTGTATATAAGTGTCATAGTATAAATTTAATTTTTCTTGACATTATAATCTGTCGGAGCGTGTGCATTGACGGGACTTAAATACATGGGATTATCACACGCTGTCGATCTTTATATTAAATATGTTTATTTTATGTGGTAATACAACTTAATATAATATAATAATAATATATACACACACACATATATTATATAGTTATATAGTAATAATTGGCTATATGTAGCCTAAGTACCTAAGCACGAGAAAAGAAAAAAGAAAATGTAATCGTAACGAGCAAGAACGAACCATTAACTTACGTTATAATATATGTAATAATATGTATATATGTATAAAGGGCACGTGTGGGCCTGCATCAGCTCGGAACTTGGGAGATGGTAATTTGCGTCACTATAATATTATGTATATTATACACACCTACCAGCTAATAATAATTACTAATTTTGGCGCCGGCAGTAATCGTGTTCAGCGCCGCTTCGGGCGGATAAAAGGATGTTATAATAATATTAGATACACGCGCGCTTGACTGCTCTACCGAAATTGTATATCATAATCAGCAGCTGGTCCGACTAGAAATGATTTTAACGATTCTGAAATCCTTCTCTTCGACTAGGAAATACGAATATTGTGAAAAAAAACTGTTATTATATTGTACTTTTTATAACGCGTTGGGCCACGGCAGCGACACTGATTCGGCATTCAATCGGTTGGAAGGATCGGCTGGTGTGCGACCCGTAATCCAAGTACTCGGCCGCCGTGACGTTTCCGGAGGTCTGACTGCAGACTTGATAATATCAGAGGCTAGCCGAAGAGGGTATTTTCCTGGGAATCGTCTCAAGTCTAAAATGGGCGCGGGTGTGTGTGATAAACGTTGAAAATATACGAAAAATATAACGACGACGGTTTTTTTGCTGTGGGAAAAAATGTATTTACATGGGACATACAGATCCGTATTTTACGAGGATTATCTAAATGTGACGCTAACGTGACAGATTCTTATAGTATCCATCACCGATGGTTGTATGTGTAAAGGTGCACCCTACCTAGACGAAGAAAAGGGTTTATACTTTTATACATAAACGAGGGATTGGGCGTTCGGGAATCGGGCCACAATTAACCTTTTTTTTTTTAAATGGAGCTTCTACTTGTCCTATACGCAGTAACTAACTACAATTATGCACACATAAAAGACGCACCAGTTGTATCCGGGGAACTAGGTTACTGTTATAGACTATTGTACGACTTATTGACTCAACTGTTTTTATGAACTTCCTCATAGTTGTAGGGGAACATAATATTATCATGAGCGTATCACGAGGTATTTTGTCATTTGTCCCACTATACCGTAACCGTACTGATAATGATATGTTTTAATAGTATTTCATTATTTTAAAAAAAATAGTCTTTTTCGGCTCATTGTTGTTATAATCGTTATTATTCATAACTGACTGTGCGTACCCATACCTAATTACTGTCCCTACCTATATTACATATTTTTATTTGATTTAATAATTTCATGGCTTTGTTAATTGAATAAATATATGACTATTACCTATACCTAGCTATATTATATTAAATTAAATTAATTTAAGTTATAAGTATTATTTCGATTAAGTTATAAATAATATATACATGGTCAATATTGTCGGTGCCCGTTAAGCATTTCATATCATTTTTGTTGTGGTACGGGCAGTGTTTTGCATACCTACGAAGCAGGTGGATAATAATATGACGTGCCCCGTGGCCCAAATTGCTGACCGCCGAGAGGTTAGCTGATAGTTTTCGGCGTGGATTTTACTCGAGTGAAAAACGCCTTGTCGATTGACGGACGATATGTGCGGGTGCCTATAAACGCACATTCAAATGTCCGTGAACGTTGTGCGTAAACATCTCATGCACAGTCGTGATTCGTGTATATGTATATAACAGTAAAATATTATGTATAGTAGGTAATGATAATAATAATAATAATAATAATAATTGTTTAGTGGGACGGATGTCGTTATAATATTATATAGATGTAATATTATATAGTCGGACATCAGTTGTGTATAGCAAAGTCGGGTTCACTGCGGCCACCTATATGTGTCGCGTCTGTCGTGTCGCGTCCAAAAGTCGACATTGGAATTTCGCCGGTTTGGATCGTGGTTGGTAACGTAACGTCACGACCACGGCCGATCGTCGGAAATGCGATGGAAAGCACCGCACGGCACGACGGACCGCGCGCGCGGCGAACCCGGCTTGATGCGACCGCGGCGCGCTTAGAGAACGGCCGTGGCGGTCGGCTGCTGCTTGCTGTTGGCGGCGTGCCTGCCGTGGTTGGTGCCGGCCCGGATGAGCGGTTCGCGTTTGCCGGTGGCCGCGGCGCCTATAATGTCGGTCATCTGCGTGACCTCGGTGTTGCGCCGGACCATGGTGCCGGACCGCGGGTAGCTGACCGACGACCGGAGCGTGGCGTTGCGCGCGTGCCGGGCCGCCAGGAACGGCATGAACGTGATCATGAGCGTGCGCCGGTACTTGCGGCTCATGGCGCAGTACAGCATGAAGTTGGACGCGGCGTTCACCACCATCAGGAAGTTGAAGATTGTGTGCAGGCCGCGGTTCACGTAGTACGCGGGCGTCTTCTCGGGCGGCTCGTACACGGACGCCGTCAGCATCATCACGGCCGTCGGCGTCTGGCACACGCAGAACATGATCACCACGGCGATCAGCGTCATGGTCATTTTGTTCTCCTGACGCTGCCTGTTCCACACCACGTTCCCCTGCGAACAACACGCACCGGCCGTCCGATAAGTCATATGGAAGATGATAATATAATACAAATTGATATAGTAATTGTTTTGTTCTGTGATCAGACGTAATAATAATAATAATGGCATAATATACAAAGTAAATAGGGCCTAGGGCCTAGGGCAGGGATGGCGAACCTACAGCACGCGTGCCAGAGTTGTGCACGTTGGTCAAATTTCAATGGCACGCGAGAAATTAAAATTATAAAACGACGGTTGTAAGAAATTCAAAGAAAAAAATTATAATATTCTTATGTAAAATTACGTATTATGTTACTATTTTATTACTATGTCACTATATATTCTTTTGGGCACGTGAACAATTTTAAAAACCTTGATTGGAGAAATTTGGCACTTGACCCAAAAACGGTTTGCCCCCCCCCCCCTCCCCCCCATCGGCCTAGGAGGTTCTGGGCCGATCGACCGACAACCAAAATACCGACAAGACAATCGATTGACAATGATATTATCGATAGTAGTAATTTAATTTCACTTTTAATTTATATTCTTGTTTTAGAAATGGGCCTTGGTGTGAAAGGACACTGTTACAATATTCCTCCATTTTACTTGTATTATATAAAACACGCACAGAGACTAAATTTACACAGTTGGAAAAAGGTACCGTGTCAATTGAGAGCTCGTGGCCGCGCGATAAAAATGTTTCGATAAGATAAAAACATTAAACGTAATTGGATTGTATATCCATTTTATGACCATCTTATGAACAATTTATTTCTATAACGTTCTAATCTCCAATAATTTCGGTGTAAACAGCATTAGTTTTTTTTCTTTATTTTATTAAATAAAAGAGACATGTGCCAATCTTCAAAATGTTCAGCAATATTTAATATGACATAAGTTCTCGGTTAAATTATATTAAATATTATTACTATACAATATCAAGTACGTTTAAGTACTACACACAAATAGATTTTTTGAATACATAATAAGGACTGGTAATAGTTAGCCTACCCCGCTATATGTCGAGGAGAGACATACTATATACCTTCGTTATTTTCGTTAATTATTTTTGTACGATGTTTCGGTAACAACGGTAGGTAATTATTTCTGAATCACGGTATACCGGTATTCTCAAATATAGGTACCAAATGTCAGCAATAAAACAATACCAGTAATTACCGCAGTATACCGAAAATACTTTCAGATATTTAATTAAGACATGTAAAAATTAAAAATATACTGTACACATTTTATTAATATTTTGTTTTTAAACATAGTTAATAAGTACAGAGATAATAATAATATTTAATATTTTCGCTGTAATGTATGTGTATTCGTAGTATTGACATTTTTCTCAACAAAATTAAAGTAAATAAAAACAAATAATAAACATTTTTTCTTGGAAATTTCTGTTAGAAATTTTATGGCGTAAGAAATTTCCAATTTAGAAATTTCCCACTTGTATCACTATAGGTACATTTTAAGAATTAGTTGTACACAAAGGGTAGAGCACACAGTTTCCTCCAATATTAATGCATAATAATATACACCATGATGGGTAGATAGGTACGCAGAATAGATTAACCCAATGTCAGGGTAAAATAGGCCTGTATTGAAATATATTTTTTATCCAAAATATTAATTAAAATACCTAGTGCAAAACAACCCTTGTCGACATCACGCCGCCCTACGCCATTATATATAATATCACCATTCACCTGCAGGACTGGTGTGGTCGTATAAATACGAGTCCGCGAGATAATAATAGGTACCTACATCTCAATAGACCATTATACTATACCACTGAGGTATTCAGACTTTTTCACTCCACGGCTCCTACGTCACTTTGCAACGTTTCGGTGGCCCATGAATTATGAAGGACACAGAAAGAAAACGTTTTAATATATTGTTATATAATATTACAAATACATCGAGACAACAAATGTATTAGTAGGTACAACCATGCACAGAAGACTGAAATTAAACGTTTCACGTTTAGAATAAAATATGCCTATTATTAATCGTCATCGTCGTTTTTCACTTCTGAGCCACGGCTCTCCTGGCAATATTAATACTTGCGACGCCCTTTGAAGCCGCTGCGCACGGTTTGAATATCTCTGATGTAGGTCTATTACCTTTTAGTATCGACTTATGTAGGCCGTTGCTATGAAATCCGTAACACTGAGCCGTGGCGTGGATCTCTAGGTCATTCCCAGCTCAAACATATTTTATTAACCCACTCGTTTTATAAAGTTTAACGAAAGAGTCTGTTATATTAAACTATTATATTGTTTTTACGAGTAGGTATAAAGTGTTCAGTTGTAAATAGCAAACCATTTTCTCAACAACGATATTGAGTTTGACTTCACTGCTAATAATTGTGCTACGTCTTTAAATAATTGATACCTATCCAAGTACCAAATTATACTTAAATGTCGTCCTGCACGGTGCTAAGCCCTTAGTGCTCACTCTGATATTCGTCACTTACGACTTACCTATGTAAACCTACCTATGCATTATAATCGAACGTGTCCCGACTCCCGACTGACTGACTGAATAAAGTACAGCCTATAAACTACCTATAATAGTTAGAGACTTGAAATGTTTATGGTATCTTCATACCACCGGGTAGGGGTGCACTAAGGAAGGTTATTTTCATTTTAAAGGGGTGCTCACAAACGGGTTTTAAAATTCACATCAGAAAAAAAAATGTTATGTTTATAAATTGTTTTCATTGGTACAGATTATAATTTATTGTAGAAGTAGAAATTATTATTTTTTCACATATAAAATATGGTTGGCATTGGTTACTCGGGTTTTTAAAACCTAAAAAGATATAACTGAAAAGTTATATAACACATAGTGCAGTGTTTAACTTTGAAGGAGTAGGTTCGTTATACACTGTAGTTTCTTCAAGAAAATGTTAACGAGATAATAACGAAATGTGCAGTTGGGTCGTCTCTATAATATGACTATAATAATATGAACATTATATTTATAGTTATTTTTATACGAGTAAAACCATTTACTTGTAGGCATTGTGAAGCTTATCGGCAGCAGGTGGAAAATTATTAAGATAAACACCTAAATTATATCCGTAGGATATGACTGGACGTTAATACGTTATACCTATACGTCGTCTGCGAGGCTATTAATTGCGTGCAGTGATAATTTTGTGAAAGATAAAATGTGTAGTTCTTTTTCAAAAAGGTTGAAAACAACAACTGCGTTACATGCTTAGGATACACCAGCTAATTACTTATCGTACACATTATGAATTTTATGAATATACACTTTGACTTGTTGGCCAGGAAGAGTTGGAGGACGTGTTGGAATCCGGACTCCGATATACTATGTTAGAATATTAAAGTCTCTTCCCCAATTGTATAAACTTTGAAAATGCTATTATTAGGTGCTATTATAACAATATTATTGGGCTTAGTCGAAAAGAGATCAGCTGCAGTTGTACGCAAAGTTTTGTGAATATAGCTAGCGGGCAGGGAAACATTATCTACGGTTATATAGTATATACTTGTAAGTTTTTGGCGGACGAAGATATTAAATATAATATGATCGTTCTGAGTATAGTCTATCTTTCGTTCTGCACCCGACATGACGACATCATCAGTCCGTTGAAAATTTCCGTTCCAGGACAAATTACAGGCAGGAACTGCAGTGATATCGTACTACAAATTATTACATAGGTGCGGCTAAAAAACATATATTATTGTATAAGGTCATCAAAGTAATAATTGTCCAACGGAGAACGGGCCAAAACGTTTTATGTTGTCATTATTTTTCGACCTCGTTATAATATTATAATATTTTTCTTAGGTATTATTGCTATCTGAATAAGTTGAATAAAAGACGGACAACGTGTTTGTAGTATACCTACATAGAGCTTTATATAAGTTCCGCTTACTCGCCTCACTATCACAGTATAGAATATTGATAATAATATTATTGACATGTGTCAACGCTGATTCCGTTATTAATTCTACAATCATAATATACTATTATATCTATACCTACCTACCTACTGAGCGACGCAAGAATAACGGGATTACAATGCAGTGTATATTAAAACCAGGATTAGACCTTCAGGGGCCCAGTGGCCAATACATGGTTGTGGGCCCGCACCAATGAAAACAACTCTTTAAAATAATAAAAATGTATAGGTAGTAAAACAAATTTAGACTTTTCTTGCTTTTTGTGGAGAAAATGCTTCTATCAAACATTCAATATATTATACATATATAATTTTCTGTAGACAATATAATTCATGATGACAGATTATCTTGTGTTTGTGAAGATCAATTTTTATTTTTAATGATAAAAATATATTCCTATTCCCTACACACACAAACCTGGTCATGTGCCTCCACTTACCATGCCCGTGGTGGTAAACATGGTAGGCGGGTGACGGGCCTCAACTAGTGGTGGCGTGATGCAGAACTTTTGGGTCAACTGTCCCATCTATAAACTGGTGGGTGGGTAGGGTTGGTGATATATCACCCAGATCACACCCCGTAAATACGCCACTGACTGGAGGTGTTTTGGGGCAAAACTTCATATGTGTTTTTCTAATAAAAATGTGTGGGTGGGTATCAAACGAACACGTTGTTGTGAAATATTTGAGACTTTCAGCTAACCTCATCTTATAGTATCTCTTGGGATAACGCTAATAGGCTGATGTGTTCATTCAACATATTATCATATACAACAGTAGGGGAATGAACTCGTACCTTTTAATGGCCCGGGGATCAACTAATACGTTAAGGAAGTCTCGGGAATCAACTCAACAACTCAAACAAAAAAATAAAAATAAAATATTCTTGTAGGCACTATAAAAAGTACAAATTTTCACTTAATGTAATTTGAAGATGAGAAGACTATGGTCCCTTTGCATACGTGGGCCCCGGGGACGTGCACCATTTGCCCCACTTAATCCGGGCTTGTGTATATTAATAGTAATTAGTGGTGCGCCGAAGCTTTATATTTAAGTCTCGCATTATTTAATAAAAGGGACCTATACCTCTACGGTTATACCAATGCCATAGCTTACATCGATAGGTTTAAGAAAGTATGTATATATTATGTATGTGTGTGTGTGTGTGTGTGAAAAAAATTAAAAGCACTTGACAGTTATTATTGCCTTGTTCACCTCACCTTATTTATTCACTTAGTACGTAAGCACTGTATTGCGCAGGACAGCCTGTGCAGATTACTTTACCGTACAAGATAGACCGTGTACGATTTACCAATTTTTTCTCCTGGTTTATATATTATTTTAACAAAACGAATTACTGGGAGTGATCCTTTTATCCGTAAAAATAAACTTTTTCCTTCTTCCACCGAACTATAGATATCATCGCAGCATTATTTTTCCACGTCAAGACAAACGCTTTCTCTTTTCTGCGAAAAAAAAACAATTTCCTTTTCCGACACAAATTGCAATACAATGAAAAAGTAAGTAAAAAGTATCTTATAGTTAATGTAATTAATGTCTGTGGGAGTTTTAATTATTTATATTTTTATAGCAGCTAATATATTTTTTGTTTTGTTTTGTTTTTTTTTTTTTCATATTGTGTAAATATTGGTGAAACAAATTGGGGTAGGGTCATAGGGCACACATTATTAATATATGAAAATAGAATTTAAAATTGTAGACAAAATAAAAATTCAACAAATAAAATAGTAAAGAACCTACATCCAAAGGTGAACATCAAGATTACCTATATACCCAACCTCTCGCCTCTTCATCGCCCGTGTGTAGTCCATATTTTTGTCACCTTAATATTTTGTTTGTGGGCATTCTTCGACAATATGTCTGAGTCCTGAGAGTTAAATCTAAAATTTTCCAACAGTTACAATGTAGTAAGTATTTCATTCTCAATTTATTTAGAAGGTACTTAATTAAATTTATCTTGCTCTGTTCGCATTCTATTTAAATAAGTCCACATGACGTTCGTACATGAAAACACCATCCGCATGTTTTGTTATTTTTTAAGAGCTTTAAAGTGACTTTTATTTCCTCCAACCTAAAGTTCTTCATATTTTCTGATTTTTCTTCGCGTCTTTTGGGTTCATCCTTGTATTCAGGTTTTTCTGCTTCTCATGCTTCTTTGTTTTTATATTTAAGTTCTTATAAAGAATATTTGAGATCAGCCAACCTGCCATCAATGTGACCTTCCACTGACTTTTCAATGCCACTAAATTATTCAACTTATTATAAACTATTATTGTAAATACTCTCTTTGTATATAACTATGTATAAATACTTAACTAAGATACTAAACTACTCATAACTTGACCAATGTTACATTTTGCTGGCTAATGACCACTGATGTCGAAGCCTTTATTCTTAATAAAAAAAAAAATAATAATAATAATATTTGAGATAATGTTTGGTAATATTTTGCACTTTTTTTATGATATTTGAGCTGCTCTCAGCATTGTCAGAAGTGACCAGTTTTCTCTACACGATTGGTTAAGCCATATTTTCTTTTACTCCGCGTCAAGTAAGCCGATGAGTTTATTGATATTGATCTCAATTCCATCTTTTTTATATTCGTGAAATAATGCTTTGAATTCCTTCGTCCAGGGGGTCTGTAACTATGTCCATGACCTCTGGGTATCGATGTATTGGCCACTGTCTTTATAAGTTTGATATCCCTACCACAGTTATCAGGTATGGATTTACTTCGGTTGATATTTTCTTCAATACATTTTGTATAAGCAGGCAAAAAAAAAAACGCTTAACGTAGGTTCTATTAAGATTCCAGGTACAAAAGCTTTGTCTATGATTGGGGGGATTATACTATGACTAATATTCACATTATTTTTTGTAAATTCATATTTTTTCCATACCTAATTTTAACGAGTATATTACTTATACTTGCGCGAGAATCGAGTTATATCTAAGTATTTCGTCCTGTTACATTTTTTTATTGCGGACAATTATAAGTTATAACGGACTATCGAAGGCGTTTCAACCATTGTATGCATAACTTATATAATATGTATACAGGTACCTATAATATGTTTTATATTTTTACGACCGTACCGTTGCCATGTTTGGAAATGTTCACGGCTAATTAATTCTTTTGCCTTCGTCACTTCATTTCTTTGGAAAATCTCGACAGGTCCATAAAGAAAGTTTTAAAGTATGTCCGTGACTGTGAGGAATAATGCGGTTTCGTCGAACAATTCGTCGTCCTCTATAATATATTATACAACGCATAGGAGTGAGTAACTGCAGCTGTGGTGTATGTATAAGGGATATATTATTATAGATACTACGACCATCGTAGGTATCCGTAGGTTTATTATTCGTTAACGTCTCGACGACGAGCTTATAAGGTGGGTATATTATAAGATATTATAATATTAATATATAACATCCCCTCGCTGCTGGCCCATCGCAAGTATCATTATTATTATGACGAGACCTCGATTAAAGAGTTTGCTTTATCCCTGGCAACGGCGGTGGAGGATATACCTAATGGTTTGCCACAAAATATGAGATCGCCCACGGGTTTTCTAATGTGATTTTTTTTTAATTCATCGATAAAAATGTTTTCACCACCGACTGTGCAACGTGCAGTCTTGCTCGCATTCTGTCCCACTCACTCATTCTCACTCACTCTCTATCACTCTCTCTTTCTCTTTTAGCACGAATATAATGTATGAATGTGTGTTTTTAATAATAAATGTGTATAAATAAGGTCACCATTTCCATATAACACCACGATTTTCACGAAAAAAGCCTTTTTTATATTCAAAGTACCTTACAGCTACTCCGGGTACTCCTCCATTCAACCAACCTCCATACAATAATGTGTGTTTGTACGAATATGGGGAGGGGGAGAGGAAACCGCACTGGCTGGCAGTTTTATTTATTCCTTTTCACGTCTAACAAAATGTATATTGTAACGCATAACTTTCGTAATAGTTCTCGAATTGACATGATATATAAATAAATTTATATATAATATTATCGAGTGCGTCTGGAAAGTGTGTATAGGTACATATTATATGAGATTTTAAAAGGCATATAATAAGTAGGTACCTATATAATGCTCCGCTATAATACTACCGCCGTCGAGTGTTCGGTAAACATTTTGAGATTTGTGGTTTCGAGACGGTTGAAAATTGTTAACGATTATAACGTTCAACCCAGCTTATATAGTCGTCGAATACGCGTGTTTTTGCCTTTTGTTGTTTTTTAATTTTTATTTTTTGATGCTACGGATGTGAATATAAAAAAAAATAAAAACGCCATACAGCTGTATTGTGTTCAAATCGCGTAGTACTAGTCAACTAGTCAACTGTAGTTAAGAATAGCAACATTATATTTTATTAATAGCTTTTCGCATTTTCATATTCAGTTTTTCGTCACTACTTTCTTTTATATTATTATTATTGTCATTAACGTCGCAGAGGAAAAAATATCGCACGTGTCATGTTCCTGACCATAGGTATTTTAATGTATGTGCGATGCAGATAATAAGTACATAAAGTCAATATGGATTCTGGTAATTGCATTCGTTATGAACACGAAAAGTGTAATGTTTGCGTTGTTGTCTACACCGCGATGATTGAATAATTTAAACAAGAACAAACAAGTGTGTGATAAAATACATTTGGTTAACAACTATTTCTTTTTTATAATTATTATAGCCTATAAAGGTGCAAATAATTTGTTTTTTAATACAACAATCGTAATATTATATCGATACTCTTGCTCGATTAGAGGAATAAAATAAAATGTACTTAATCGATTATTTTGAGTTAAGATACGCCATTTCCTGAAAACACTTGTAATACCTTTGAGTTGTCACTTCAACATATATGATAGCCGATAGGTACTAAAATATATAATATTATAGTAATGTTTGATTAATATAAATTTATTTTTAAGTGTTGTGTGTTTATTTATATGTTAAGATATCTTTCAGCACCAGCAAGAATGTTTTAAGCGCTGACAAAAGTTGCCAGATATTTCTTCAGAAGTTGGATTAGCAATAATTAGAGGATTACTATGATTTATTTACGACTTATATGAGCGATGAGTTTGTTGTAGAATTTTGTACTAGAAATTTACTACTCTGGTGATATTTATTCAAGGTCAGTATATCCGGGGCCCGATGGCAGGTTCAAGATTTCCTCTAATATAGTAGTTAATATATCGACTTATATAGTGACTTGGGTCTGCGTGTAGACGTTTTTAGCATATTAATTCCTGCATGCTTTAATCCACGTTGTACCCTTAAGTATGGCCAGTATGGGTATACATTTAATATTCTAAATTGGGTTTATAAATAATAATTACAATATGTAACCGTCTAAAATAAATGGCAATATAATTATTTTATGCTATCTAAATAATTAACTATTGATCGAATGTTTTAAACTGCTGCACGTTATATTGCGATTTGGCAGATTGTAAGACGAAATAAAATGTCAATTGGTTTCTTTTGATTTTTGGCAACCTATGAAATACGACTAAAACGGCGTGGTGCTTTCATCTGTTGATGTGGTGTTAGATAATAAACTTGAATGTTCTTACCCGAAACGAGAACATCATAGGAATATAGTAATTAAAACTCGTTATAAAATTTGCATTTTATGTTTTTATAAAAATAGCAAGTCAAACACTTGTCATTATGAATTTTATGCAAGTACCAGCTCTAAACGCTGCGTCGTAAAGTTATAACAGCAATAGCTATAGCATAATTTTTTTTAATCAATTATTAGGTAGGTAGGGACTTATCATCATATTATTGTTATCGGTTTAATTTTAATTTTTCTTTCTAACGTGAAAAAACGTATATTAAAATAATCTTAAGCAATGAAGACGATCAGTTCTAAACCAGCTAATACTTTTCTGTTCTTTACGGAATTTACTGAATTGCAAAATATAATCATTTTTTCAGCTAATATATTTTGGGCACAGTGCGCTGAGATTGTGCGGACTATTTAGTACCTACTCCACTTTACACATAATTCGCATGGTACGCACAATTCGTTAAATATATTTGTGTGTATTTACATTCAACGAACGTAGAAAACATTTATTTTATCACAAAGAGTTTAAATAATACAAAATAATATATTCAAATATAGTTATACATAATAAAAACAATATAAAACAGTATTTTTTATATGAGCGAATTTTTTTTTTCAGACTGGTATGCAGTTGAATTATATATTTATATATTATATTTATTTATATACACATGCACGCCCTAACGGAGAAATAAAAGCCGTTTTTGATGTGCGTTGCGAAGCATTTTTGTCTGAAATAAGTAATTTAATATGGTATATTATATACTATATTATACACATACAAAATAATTTAACTGTAAAACTGATAAAACTAAATGTAAATATACCATACTAAATTCCCTTTAGAATACATACAGCATACGATTTCACTTTTATAAATACGTGAGTAAATTAATATAGGTATATTAGCAGTGATGTGCGGTAAACAATGATTATTGATCTGTACATGAGCTCCAGTGCCATAAAATGTTTAGAGATACATAAGGTATAGGATCTTATTCAAGTATTAAAATCTGCTGATAAAAAAAAAAATAAAGAACCTAAAATATTGTTGATATACTTCACTGGGATACAACTATAGTAGGTAGTAGGTACCTACCTATTTCAATTTGAATTTTTTTAATTTAAAATCACCAAAACCAATAATTATAATAACTCATTTAAAAGGAATTTATTAAAAAATAACAATACAAGCATAGTATAAGAGAACGGTAATAGCCTATTTATTATTTAATACAGAATAAAGATATTTTATAAAAATCCAACAAAAGTAGTTGCCTACCATAGGAACCATTAAAATATTATAAAAGGTATACAACTGGTAAGTGGTAGGTGTACTGTATTGATAAATATGCGTAAAATAATCCTAATACAAGTTAAAAAAAAAATAATAATTACTAATTATACAGTAATGTTTAATTCCATAAAATGTAAGATTAACTTTAAGTATAAAAGTAAAAACGTGTATTGTGAGGTGTACCTATACGTCCTACCTACATATTAATATAATAAAATATTAAAATCCTATTCTTTACGTGTTTTACCTACTATAAATATTAATTAATATTTTTCACAAAAATAGTTTACATAGTATTTAAATACTTGTTGGTAACTATAGGTTTATTCGAATTCAGTGTAGTAGATGATTTAAAGAATATATTTCTATTATAGTATATTTTATAATGAAAAGAGTAGTACTCACAAAGTATTTATATTTTAGAAGTGAAACACTATACGAATATATATATATACTATATATACAGTGTACACATATTATGAATTATGATACATTATGTTAAATTATTTCGTTTTTAAATTTGAATGAAGTGTTGATAATAGATATTTTAATTTAAAATAACGTTTTTAACTTTTTTCTTTCTTAAAACTTTTTTTATGTCTGTAGTAGTCCATATAAAATATGCTTTCGTGCAAATGAATAATGATTGCTCATTTACATTTTACCGCAGCGTCTATTACTGATTATAAACAGGGCGATTCATTAAGAACGTCTAGCTGTTATATATTGCAGTAGTGCAGTACAATTTATAATTTGTTTAATTTTCTTGGTTTATAATATACATATTTTTTTAGATATCATTTTCATTTTTGTCCGTAGACCCCAATTTTAAAGGTCAGTATCTGTATGACTTTGGGACCGATTAAGTTTTTAACTTTTTTTTAGGCTTCTCTATATACGAGCCTTATAATTAAAATAGATAAAAAGTAGTATTTTAGGTTAGGTTACCTAACCTACCTGTCCTTTTTGTCATTTAATAATAATACGAATGGCTCATACATTTTTTAAATTCCATTTAAATTTAAATAAGTCAATGTTTTTGCGATTTATTAATGTCAATAAAAAAAAACTGTTTTAGTTTTCAACTTTTTAACTACGTTTTTATTTTCAGATTTTTTAATACAAAGAATAATATACATACTCATATATTATATAACTAATATATCCACTATACACATTTCACATAGTGTAAGATCATTATCATTCACGATTCACACATTTCCGTGTTATAATATTACTGCTTTAGTTATTAGAAAAATAAATTAGGTATACTGTTTATTAAATATTATTATTCAAAATAATTTAATAATAAAAAAAATTACAAAACATTTAGACAGTAAATGATTAAAATAAAAGTAGATATCTCAATACATTCTGAATTTACATTTAAATAAAAAATTCCTACACTAAAATATATATCTTATTTACAGGTCATAGCATATTTAGCGCACAATAATATATCGTGTCTGGGCCAACAATATTTTTTGCTATTTAATATGTCCCCTTAATTCCTAAGAGAACTGACCTATATAACATATTCTTATTAATATCAGATAAAAATATATTCGTTATATAGCTAGGTACTAAATTTATGAAATTTATTTTGAAACTATTTTTAAAAAGAAAAAATAATTTTTATCTATACATTGCCCAATGCAAATAATGTAAGTTTATTATATATTTGATATTATGTGGTCGACGTGGATGCTATATGTTTAAACTTTTAGATTCATAGTGACTGGTGAAAAGTATTTTCTCTAAGAAAATTATTTTTTATCTAAATATCTCAATTAAATTATTTAGTGTATCTGATTGATCTTTCTGATTTAACTAGAACAAAAATGGTAACTTTAGATTTTACGGGTTTATTTTGATAATTTACAGAGACGATGATGCGCAAACAAGTGCATTGTACAAAGATAAAAAGTCAAAACGTACACTCAAACTAACCATTATTACTGCAATTGAATTGGTAAAGTGTAAGTATAGACTCTACCCGATGTAGATAATACTTTTAACAGGTACGTACCTAGCACCTACCAACTTTTTTATGTGGTTGTTATCATATTAGCTAAGGAGTAAAGACCCACAAGAACACATTTTGCTAGCCGTATCGTATTTTTTTTTAAACATTTCCCAATGTGCTTATATAGGTAGATAGGTTTTCAATGTGGTCGTTTGTACATAGTGTCGAACATATTATTATATTATACACATAATCCACTTTCTTATGTATATAGATATATGCATACTTTATACTTATGTAATATATTTTAAAAAACAAACAGAAAAATACTCTTATGTTGATAACAATCTGGATTCGTACCAAATGTACAAATTACTTTAAAAGTGTCCGTACGGAAAAAAAAACCGGGAAATGTTCCAACCATTTTTTGTACACAAAATAAACGGCAACGGTCAGTAGATGTTTTCTTGAAAACCACCCGCGTGAGCATATTATATAACATATATAAGTATTTTTTTTTTGTTATAGTACTTTACCCACAGACCATTGAAGTACGTTTTTATAGCCACGGATTTTTATGTACACGGTCACTCAGACAATAAGTTTTACCTTTAATTAATATAAATTAGATAATAATATATTATATATTACGTATAATGATTAAATTATAAAGTATGTATAAAGTGTTTGATTTATTTATTTCATAAAATGTATATACCAATCGTTCTAAGGCCGATATTATTATAAATATAAATATATTTTGGTATATATAAATAGTTTATTCCAGGTCTGTTGGCGTGTGGTTTTAAATCCAAAAATTCAAAATAATATTTTATTTTTTGTATGACCAAACGGAGCAGATTGTACATTTGAAAACATTTTCTCGGGAATAATATTTTGAAATATTTTAATTAGTAAGGATCTATATTGTAATAGTATGTACAGTATATATAGATACTTTACACTTTTTAAATAGTATTTATATCTCGGTATAGCAAGCAACGGTTAACTGTGCAATATATTTAAATATTTTACTTTTATTACTAATTATTATGCCACAGTTACACATTAGCCACATTCATTTTTTAACGTAAGTTACTCGATTTAAGACACTATTACGTTAGTAAGTTTTAACCTATTTTCAGTCGTTATAAATTGTTATTGTTATGTAATTACTAATCATAACTATCATCATTGCTTAGATGTATATTTTAGTTTCATGATAATAAATACTGTTTACCTTCTAAAATATACTTTGGTAGTTTTTAGTTGTATGATTTGTGCACTTATAATATTAATAAAGTGATGAATGGTGGTGATGAGTAAATAAAATAAAACGTTTTTTCATGTTTAAACTCAGACGTAAAAATAATAATTAAAAAAATAATTAAATATCCATTCACATTATATTGTTGGTAAATACCCACCTATAGTAGGTTTTTATCAATGATTAGACGACTTTTATTTTTTTTTTCATTATCCGTGGGGTTTTATTTAATTATTAGTTTTAACTGTATCTCACGTGCATTTCAACCTACTGGCTAGTTCAATATGACCACTTAAAGTGATTGAAGATTGCAGGACGCACACGATCGTGGTAATTTAGAAGGTATAAAGTAGGTAGAAACTAAATAAAGTCCATACTCCATTTGGCTCAGTCATTTGAAACCACTATAATGCTTCCACATTTTTTTTTCAATTCGTTATAGTCAAAATGAATTATCTAAAATAAAATTTAAAAATAATAGATAATAAATAAAGTAGAAAATCTCATTAAAATTCGATGTTATTTGTAAATGTTGTTATCGCTAGGGATTAGGAAAAGAAGCAGCTGCGTTTGTGGTTGCTATGGGGAATATTTGGAAGTCGAATGGTTGAGCACGTTTTTGGCTTTTGAATACCAACACAATTGGGCGCTAAATTGACTACACAAAATGTCATAATAAAATTCAACATGTGTTATGAGTTCGTGTTTAAGTTTTGAAAAAAATAAAATAAACCTTGTATGTTTAGAGTGTCCTGTAGAAAATAAAAAATTACAAATGATGTCTGAAAGTGTATAGCAAGATACTACCTACAGCAACGAGTTGAACTATTGTATGATGGTATACTACACATAGGTACCTAAATAATATATTACATTCTATTTGTTATGCTTTAAGATATCTCACATATTTACTACAATGCGATTCACCAAGCATCCTCCCTCTCATTTTCCATTAATAATTAATTTATTCAAATTTGGATTTTTATAATTTTTTATTATACCTACGTCCTACTTACAAAGTCTGTATTTTCCAAAAACGTACCAATAATAATACCGAATTAATAATATTAACATATTAGTATTTTATGTTTGCAAAAATTGTCTGAGTTAAAAAAGTACTAGATTGAATATTACATGATATTATATTTTGTATTTGATGTAAAATCATTATTAAGGATTATAACTCTTAGCCCATAAAATGTAGTAACTTGATAACTAATCGTTTATATTTTGATTTATATACGTAAACATTTAAAAAAAAACCTTATGTTCGACAATTATTTACGATTGTTATCATTTGAACAAACAGTTGATATCCGCCACTAGACACATTAAATGGTACACCTATCCTAGACACACGAACATTTCAAAAATAACATTTTTAATAAATGTGTTATCGAAAGATAAACGAAAAAACTTAGCGTGCTTAGTAAGTCACTATCTGTATCTATATGAAAATAATAAGCGTGACCATAAATTTGTATTACAGTAACCTTAAGATTTATAGCACAAAAACTCGATTAGGTAGGTAACAGTATCAGAATATGATTTTATTAGGTATACCTAAGTAGTTAAGTACCTATTACAGAATTAGTGTTTTATTTATTACCTCCGTGAATGAAAAAATTACAGATTGTCAGATTGGTATAAATTGTTAAATAATAACGAAATCGAATATGTAGGATTATACTTTACATCAGTACATTATTCTTTTTGTTTTTTTTTGTTCATGAATAAAAAAGTATTGAATAGTATTATAAATTTGAATAGAGCACGAGGGTTACTGTGTTCAATGTACATTGTACAATATTTATATATTATTTGGAATATAGACGATATACATAATATATATAGGATATTTGTAAGAAAATCGCTGTCTCGAATATGCAGAAAATAGTAAATAGTAGCTTGCGGTATCAATTACTTGTGTAAACACTGTACAAAAATATTTGTTTTGTTTCATACTCGCCGGTTTCATCAATTATATCAACGTCGCATCGTACAATCGTGGAAATAAAAACTTCCTGTTTCGGTAAATTATCTTCAATTACATGACGTCTTTTGTATAAGCAAACATTTGGATTGCAATTTTTTACGAACAATTACTCGTATATAAATGTATGTTAAAAAAAAATTGTTTATTATACTGCAGAACACTGTTGCGCCATTTAAACTATACATAGGTATATATTATTATACATTTTGTTCTTAAACGTGCTATGCGTAAGGACGTCTTAATGTTTTTTCTAATTAAAACTCGGATAATAATTTTATGTTTAAAGAGCTTATAATGTTAAAATCGGCGTGTGCTTACGCGGTGTTTACTTTTGGTATTATTAATTAATTAATGAACATGTATTTTTTTTTCCTTGTTTTTTTTGTTTGCAGCGGTTAACTAATTTCGATTTGAGTGCGTTGGTATTATATAAATCTACCTACCTCGGTTACCTATATGCGTACGTCTGTCGTCTACGTAGGTACTGTAGGTAATCGAAAAATCAATCTATACTTTTTAAACAAAAAAAAAAAATGTTTATTTTATTATATATTATAGTCACGTGGTGGCTTATTTGTCCGAAGGTTTCGATCCCTAAAATCTATATTTGGTGATAGGTTTTAATGAATTTGAATTTTATGATTTTGAATGGCGAAAAACTGGTGATAACTAAATAATAAACACATACACAATGTCGTTTAGCCTTATAGATTACGAAAAATACAATTTAGATACATATAACGGTAAAACAATATTTTATCGAGAACGCCTACAGCGTATTTGGAAATGAGGAAATAGAACAAATACACAATATTATTGTGTATTATGTTTTTGATACCAAGATATAACTGCAGGTAGGTAAGCGTTCAAACTAATGCATAGTATTTATTTAGTATATTTTATTCATAGTATTGCATCAATACTATTTATACTATTTAGAAATTTGTGTTGCGCACACATTTTTAAAAAAGTAATGGCACGTTATTCACACATTTTAAAAATTGCAGGTAGACCGTTTGTGCGCGCATAATATTAATAAATTATTGTAAGTACAACACTACAGGTCACACTATTATTTTACAAGGTTTTCTCGGATTTTTAAAACCTTTACAGTATCTATCTATTATTATACTACACGGAAACGTTAAAACACGACTGAGAACGCTCTGCAATTTATATATTTTATCTGACGTTGTCATATTTCATCATTTTTATCGAACGATTGTGCTCGATTTTTGTCACTGGTCCAGATAAATAGCGAAAATCAACTTTCAAATGCATATAAAAAGCTTGATGACCAACGAAAGTGGTGTAAATCGTTTTTTAGTTTACGATTTTTTTATGTCATTACGAAGCAGAAGTCGTAAATGCGTCTTTAAAGTTAAAGAGCTGCGGTAAGACAATGTAAAAAAAAAAGATTGAAATGTGCTAAATCCTTCGACAGCCAATTAAACGATATGGTGCAATGTAGTGCGTAAATCTGTTCTCAACCGTATATTAGTTTTTTTGGGCAAGCGGCGAGTTTTTTTACGAATTTTAAGTGTTTTCAATCGTTCGGTCAAAAAGGTAAGACATTCTCGATCGTTCGATAGCTTGCGGAAATACAAATGTATAAATAATGATTGTGACTCCGAACACGTGAGTCGCATAAACCGTCTATTCTTACCAAGGACGTGTGCGTGTTATATAGGTGACTTTGTGCATCCTATCTAAACGTGACGATCTGTGAGTAATTCTATCGGGAAACGGGTGGCACCCGTCGAAGGCCGGAGATAATTAATTAGACTGTATATATTTGTAGTAGGTATATGACTTTATAAATAAAACACGCACTCGCGAAAAGCGATGCAAAGACAATTGATTATAGATGGAGATTTGCAGCTGCGATTTCGTCACACTGAAAAACACTATATTATTATTATACATAAGCAGTAAACACTAGCGAATGAGACCTTTCATCCAAAAAAAAGATGTTCATCAAACTGACCGACTGAATGGGTTTTGGTCAACGTGCAGGCCGTTCCATTATCATTGCGCATATGTATATTACTATGGTATATTCGATGTGAGTATGACGTAAAACTCAATATTTTCCGGCTTAAAACCGTTTTTGTGTCACCGTCTGCTAGTGCATATAAGCCATTATAGATACCTACATACCTAAAATGCAGTGATCACGTGAAAGTCATAACTCATAATATTTATTAGATCCCATATAAACAGACCTAATAAATTTCACCATTATTTTTACGCGCATACGGCACGACATGGTTGTGCACAGATCACCTTTTTTTACTACACGATTGAACAAATTTGCTGGCGTTTCAAAGGATAGGTACAGAAACACAACATAAAATATTCTCGATTGGGCAAAAAAAAAATAAAAAACACTGCGATGTTGGCATTTGCCACGTTAATCAATTTTGAAAATGTTTATTTTAATAATTGCAATAATACAAGTTTGGTACTAATTAAAAAATACCTCAATTCTATATAATTATACGGTCATATTATTTTACGTATTGGTGACCTGTTGATTATGATAATAATAAATAATCAGGCTATGTTACGACCTATATCGATAAGTTACTATAGGCGATCGAACGACCAACACTCTCCATTTATTTAAATTTTAAACTGAATTATTTCTATTATAATTTGAGAATTACTTAGCTTCACTGCAACTGCCCTGCAATGTTTAAATGAGTTCGTCGCGTTTGTAATGGTAAGTATAGGATTGTCCTATCATGGATGAAACAAATATTGTTATCATTCCAACGGACGAGCCATCTAAGCCTCCTCCCATCCCAATTTATGCCTATAGATATGTAGTGAAAATAATAATTTAAAACATTTCGGTTTAAACGCGGCAACAAAATATTCTATAACTGTCCAATCGCGTCGCTCAGGCGAGGTAAATCCACAGCCTTCGAGCTGTGCGCGAACATGTCGTACCGACTCACACGCGTATACGACGTCGCATAAGTCCGACTGCGCTTAAGACCGATACGTCGTACAGGTGGGACGTCGTATAAGACCGCGGGCGGGCCGTCGCAGCACCGGCTTACCTGGCACGTGAGCCGCGTCCGGTTCCGGCGGCTCTGGTTGACCGCGTTGATCAGGAACCAGTTGAGCACGGCCAGCACCAGCAGCGGCACGCATATGAACGTGACGATGCAAAACCAGTTGTACGCCTTCTTGTAGATGTCGTTCCGGCCCAGTTCCGTGCTGCTCTTCTGGAACTTGCCGGTGGCCGCGTTGATGGCTATGTGCCACTCGTGCGGCGTGGTGGCCGTGCACGCGATGCAGAACAGCGCCACCATCAGGATGACTCGCTTGGCCCGGGACTCTGTGCACAGCACGCGGCCGCGCAGAGGATGGCACACGGCTATGTACCGTTCGACGGTGAACGACACCGTCAACAGCACCGACGTGTTACCTGCGAACAAATCACGTGGTCCGGTGGTTAGAAAGAAAAACGACGATGGAGCTCCCGATAGATTTCCCACACGAGATTTATGTTTTTCCCGCGCGAGATTTATGTTATCGAAAAATCACGGCTGCCACGTCACGTATACTCACGTCAAACTCGCGAATATATATATAGACAGGTACCGTTAAAATCTATGTTACATAGATATCAGGCATCGACGAGTTGGTTTTGATTTCGGTCGATTTTTAGTGTGAATATAATTTGATTTCTCACGGAATACAATGTAGGTCATTATGACAACAACTCTAATACGTCTATTGTTTATATATTATTATATAACTTATATAGCTGCGTAGTGTATTACCCAACTTCGATCGTGTTAAAATTATAATCTATCTTTCTATCGTTTTCCTGTTTGCTTCGGTGGTTGAAATATATCAAACAAAATAACAATCATACATTTTATGATTTTCCGCTTCTTAATTATTTAGAATTATTCTGGACATATTTTTGATGTATACACAAACACCCGGAGATGGATTCAACGAGTGTTCGAAAGCTGACGTAAACAAGTTAAGATTAGCATTTGTCTTTATGTGCTACAATCAAAATCAAGAGAAAATCATAAAATTAATCATTGTAATCTTGTTCAAAAGTATTTGATTTAAAAATAATGAGCTATAAGCCTATAGACACCCTCCAAGTCTCAAGGAATCTATTGGATATAGGTAACTTGTATTGAAAACGGTCCAATAGTTTTTGAGTCTGAAGGGGACAAACATTCATTTTTATTCAACAGTGTAAAAAAATACATTAATGTTAAAGATTAACATCAATAAGTATTTGGTATCCCAAAATGTATTTATTATTATTTATTTATTTTATTTAGGAACTCTGTTTGTCCTTAGCTTGAAAGCTAAAAAGGCTAAATAAGCTTATCATGCCGTCTCTTTTTGTAAAAAACAACCGCTCAGATATAAAAAAAAATAGTATTTTACTGGATTTATATATATGTATTTAACATTTTTAAATCATATAAATACAAATAAGGAATCAGCTATACCTATCAATCGTGTTTTGATATATCTGCTGATATCCGCAGTTGTGTGTATCATAATGATATTTTATTATATTACAATATGAATGTGATGTGAATAAGTGGCATGTTTACAATTTATTTTGTAAAAGGCAGATATTATTTAATTTAATTTTGATGAACCACATGATGCAATTAAAAGAACTGTACTTAAAGAATGCACACGATGAAGTAGTTAGTACCGTAATAGTACGTGTACGCCTAACCTCATATATTAAGCTTTATTTTGTTGGCAGCGCTAATGACACATAATATCAAAGTGAAAAAATAGCTTTTGGGTTCTGAGTGTATTAAGCGATTTAACTATTAACGAATTAAAACCTAGTAGTAGCAATTAAGGGTCTATTCAATTATTTCAATTATAATATCAAGTTAGAAACTAAATTAAACATTTATTTTCTGTGGAATTATTTTTTCACTATCCACAAATGTAATTATATTGTATTTTATATTTATAACAGTAATTAAAAAACAAATTACTTGGCGGCGTAGTGGAAATGTGTTAAATAAATAAATGTAGATCGTAGTATTTAAAAAGGTAATAATATATTTTTTCTGATTCATAATTTTTAAATAAACAATACCTATACCAAGGGATGAAAAAAATTTAGAAATGATCTACTAAAAAAAAACTTTTGTATTATATTATATATTATAGGTATATTAGATAAACTATATTAAGTATGAAACTTTTAATAATCTCACTGTAAAACACAATAATTCCATAAGCCAAATTAATAATTAACAAAGTAGGTATATTTTGATACCTATATATCATTACAAGGTTAGATAATAAATACCAACAGAATCCTCAAATAATTAATACCATAAATACACATTTATTTTGTTTTATCATCTTTTATGATACTGATGCTTTTTCGGGACTATTTTTTCGTTTACTAACATATAAAACAAATATATTTTGAGCAATAAAAATGAAAAAAATAACCAAACATAATTAAAAGATAACATTTGAACTTTGGAGATATTAAAATGATAAAATCAAAAAAAAAATACTAAACTATGCGATTTTATACAATTATTTTTTTTTATAATATCGTCTCATTAGCTTATTTCGAATTTAATTATTATCTTAGGTATAGAATGCTAAGTAATAACAATATAATATTGACTGTGTTAAATTTTTTCTGTACGTTTTTGTATGGTACCTACCAAAAATGGTAAGACTTATACCTATTTCCAAATTGATGAAATATTTAATACATTTATTTAGAAATTATACCTATTTAAACTTCTGGTAATAATAATTTAAAACTATTACATGTTGACGTTAGTTGTATATGTTAGAAATAAAACGAGTAAAAGAAAAAAAAAACATTAAGTTATTGATCCATGTCATTTTTTTCAATAAGTGTTCATTTTAATATTTATTTTATTCATAACACAGAAAAGTAGGTAAATATACTAAGTACTAATGATCATAAAATATTGAAAAGCATTAGATTTATAAAAATGAAAAGTGACTCATTATACCATTTAATCATTTGAACTTCTTTTATTCGCTACTGTTCACCAAATATGAAATGTCCATTCAATTTCACAATGTAGATTATTCGGTTTGATAAGTCTTAAGAGTTATAGTCACGATTAATAGGGACGACATTGTATTTGTGGTTTAGGTATTCCATCTATATTGATTTTTAAAAGTTAAAGTTCATCACGTATAACAAAAAATGTATACGTTTAATGTTTAAATCTATTTGACTTCAAATCAAAACGCAATGCTTTGTTTATTTAAAATGAACACAAACCTCGCAAGTCTTAAAATATTCACTGAAATACTATCAAAACCAACCCTATCAATGTCATCTTTAAACTTTAAAGTTAGCTACTTATAACGATATGACGAACATTAGATCCTTTAATGTTTTATATACATATACACAGGTATTCTATTCACCGTATGGCCCTCCGCACACGAAGCTACTCATCAGTGACCAAAATCGCAAATTTGGACAACGAAATGAGCGCGTAGGGCATAGTACTATACTGATAAATTAACTGCTTTTCCCACTTCACTCTAGGATTTTTCTGTAATATCCATACGAGAATTGGCAAAAAACTGGTAGTCAAACAATTCTGGATGTTTTTCCACTTCTCCCACAAGTTTAATATTTAAACTGTGTGTCTTTGTTCGTTCATTATGAATATATAATATTATATATTATATGTAATAAATTATAATATAGTCTACAATCAAACAGATTCCATCCAATGGAATGCCACTATAAAATAGGAAACTAGAAATTCAAATAGCTAGGATACTGGGAAGTCGTGTCGCTATCAACTAGTTTACAACGTGTTGCAGACAAGTTATAAACAGGTAACGTCTTGTGCGGAACTCAATTTGATTAAATTGCCAGCAACGCGAAACAAACTTATCACGAACTAGAATTACAAATCGGTTTTATTTAGGTATATCTCCCCGTGCGGAGGGCCTTACACTTTTAGTTCACCGCGTCTTACCATGATACTTATAATAGCAAATTTGTATAAAATGTAAATGATTTATAAAAAACTTTCACGGCTTTAAACGTAAAAAAAAAACACGGTAAATTTGAGCACTGTTCCACCTGTTGTATCACCATATTACGAGAAAAGAATATTTTCATATACGATTAGTAAATCATCAACTAAAATATTTATGAGTTGTAAATATTTTAGATAATAATTACTACTGCCCATAAACAAACCATGTATCGTGCCATTGTTTAAGTGGTTTTCAACACGCTGGCACCTGCAGTGTTCGCATTGTTTGTGCTCTGTGCAAGATAACCTGCAACACCGAAGAACCTATAGCAAATGTTACTCGGTGTACCTACAACCTTTTCCACGGCAAACTGCAGCGCAGTGCTATATTAAATAATGGATCTAATACACATCTTGATAAAACGACTGGCCGTTTAATATACATTTACACAGCAAACAATAATTTAACTGAGCTTTATTCTGAAGGGGAAATTCAAGTTTAACCCTTTCACTTCTACGGTCCACGGAGTAGTACTATGCCATTACGTCTCGCGCAAACATATCGTTGAACTGTTCCGACCTGCCACAGACGTAATATTATGTAGTACACGTACTATAAGGAATGACAAATTATACGTTAATTTTTCCATAAAATAAAAAATGCGGCTATTATTAGCTCGGTGATATTTTACCTAAGAATACGGAAAATATAATTTCCTAACAAAATGTAGCGTGCTTCTAGATATTTTGTCCTCTGCAAGGAAAACTGAGGAATTATAGATAATATGATTCTGTGAATATACCCACTGCAGTGGACAAATATCGAGTAACATGCTACATTTTGTTAGTAATTTATTTTAATTTAATTTAATTTTTTTATTGTTGATTTGTGTTTCTTTGGCAACAAACAATGCGTTACAAAAGTCGACGCCTGATTAAAACCGGCTAGAAACAAAAAAAGTTTACAGCCCAAAAACATATCCATGACGAATTCATTGATAAAAAAAACTTTTCTACGTCGATTTTAGTAATAATATTTAGGTGGCAATGAAACACATTTAAACTAATTATTTCTGGTGGTTACCAAAGTGATGCTACTGCATAGTGCATAATTTTCTTATCATCTGTAGTTACCGGTGTAAAGCTATTATTACAGTTGATCAGTTCTTTTAGATTCTGAATAACAGAACGATGAATGTATTGATTTTGCACGTGTATTTTTTTTAAATATTAATTTTTTTGTGTGTCAGTTATTACTTCAAGCATTAAAATTACTTCGAATATCTCTTTCAGAATATTTTCTAGTTAGAAAGTGGGTAAAAGTAATATTCAAAGGCGTCGGCATAACCAAAATCAAATGTAATTAAAACAGAGTTTTCTACTTTGACTAGGTGTCACATTTAATTTGTTCGATTTAACTAAAAAATGATAATTATAGAGACTTAAAATGCTCAATAAATGTTTTTACAACAATTTTCTATACATGATACAATTTTTAAAATATTTTGACTTTGTTTGAGCTATTTAAAGCCATGAGAAATGTTCATTAACGGTGGTAAAATTTTACGATTTTTTAACTTAATAACCCAAATATACAGGTCAGACCATCCAAACTTATACACCCTAAATTCCAATTATATTAACCACCGACTTCCCACCACAACGAACAAACATATATAGTGAAACTTGGTAACATTTATAAAATTACCTATAACAATATATCGTACAATGGCGATAACATTTTCTAAATCTACAGTCTACACCAACAACCTTAACGATTGCATCCATGTAACTTATAATATTATACTAAATACTTATCTGATATTAAAATATATATTTATTAATAATATACGCTCTGTGAGGTGCAAGAGTGTACATGCAATCTTATAGTTTTACCTAATATTATTATATGGTATATGTGCAATATACATAATTTATTTATTAAATATAACGTTTGTATCGCCATCGTACGCTATACATTTTACGATAATATCGTTAGGTATGTATAAGATTCTAAGATGTGTGCCAAGTAATAATTATAGTGTATAATGTATGTATGTATACCTATACTATGAAATATACTTTATAAAGTATCAAACTAAACAAAAAACGAAACTCAATTAATTTTAATATATTTGATAAAGTCGTGAACTCGTAATGTGTTTGGGAAAAACAACGTAGCCATACAAGTTTTGTCAACTTTGAAATATTCAATAATTATGTCTACAATGCAAAACGCTATAACTATAAGTCAAATGCGCAACTTTAATGAAATCTAGCAACATCGCACAAAAATCTTAGGTAAAAAAAAACGTACGGAATCGGGTGCTTTAAAATGTACAAGATTTGTTAGTCAATAAGGTCTGTACAGGATCGTGTTGTATACCTACCTATATATTTTTCAATAAACGAATAAATTAATAAACACGACTAAAGAACAAAAAAATATTTAAAAAACTACTTTGTTTTGTAAGCCATAATTATAATCGGTGCTATTAAATGTTGTGGCAGCGATGGCCCTTAATAGACTGACAAGCTGATGATGAAGAAGAAGAAGAAGTTATTAAATGTTACATACAATTTTAAAATAATCTATCATAGAAGATATAGCAAAAAAACTTTTCCGCAGCAAACACCACACGCTAGGTCATTCGAAGACTGCTGCGATGACGGCCACAACAAAACTGGCCTGCGGACCAGGCCGACCAGGTGACCACTGTGTACACGGGTCTTGACCACGGTATCAATACGCACCTACCAGTTACCACATATAACAGCAGATCGGCTGCGGCCTCAGTGATGGTCGAGGGGTCCACACTCGGCACACATTCGGCCATCCTGACTGTCACATTGACCGTGGAGAACAGAACGAACACCAACGATGGCGTGGCCCAAGTGAGCTGCGTCAACTCATTTCATATCAGTCGTATAACCGAGCGGAAGTCGTTCCGCAGAGGGCACGTCGTGTGTACAACGGCCGTCGTTTAACATCATTGAATCCAAGAGTTTTTTGTTACTCTTTTAGTATAGTTTTAAAATAACAGTATAATATAATAATTCCTCAATTATTCCTGTCGCACAAACTGAACATGGTTCTTGAATAAGTAAAAATTTGATTTTTTTTTTTTTAAACGCATTAGATTAAACTCAAATTAAAAAAAAAATACAGTTGCAACGATCAACACAAAATCAATATATTATTATACTGAAGTATTATAATATTTCCATGATTTGGACCTTAAAATGTATACCTCTATTTTTTTTTTTAAAGTGTTGTGATGTGTGTTTATTAAGCTTTTATCCTATTACTATTATTATTTATCCCTTTTCACCAGTGCATATTTTTAGATGTTTAGGAAAAATAATTTATTTCTCCAATTTACATATTTGGCGATAAACATATTCGTATAAGCAGTTATCGGCTAATTTCTACATTTTCAATTGTACCCGAGATTGTTGAGTCTATTATTTCAAATATACTAAGTAAAATAATGTAATACATCCCTCCCAAGTCCCAGTCCACAGCGTTGTTTCAGTTTCTACTAATTTATTATTCTATCATAGTTTTTAATAAATGCTTTAAATGTTAAAGTTTAGAACACTGTTCCAGGTTTATGAAATCTACATGTATACCCACTTCTAGAAGGCTTTTGATAAAGTAGAACTAGTGTATTTATTCCTCTCAGGCGAATTGACTCTAAATCCGTACTGTTCAAGCTAATTTATATAATATACCTACCGTTTGAGCTAACTTTTACAGAGAGTCGTGGATCGTTTGACAGAGAAGAGTATTCCGTTTGAGCAACAAGTCGACAAGACTGTATTACATCGTGAGATTTTGCCATGAGTCAAAAAGAGTGATGATATTGTTCATATATCCCACGCATAACACTTGATACAAGTGGAAGTTCAGACATTCCTTTCATCTTGAAAAGATTAAAATTCCCACGTGTGTCCCGAGTGTGAAAATGCCGTTATTACGTGAATAATAAATTAAGCTGAGTTGAATAAATACATATAAATTCAATATAATACATTAATTATATAAATACTATTAACTGGGATTCACGTTAATATTCTATTCTGATTTTATAACATCAGTTTAAGTTTGTATATCTTGGAGAAAAATTACTGAAAAGAGTTTATCACCACACGATTAATAGATTCCAAGTACATAAGTGATAAAATATTTATATAAATAACAAAAAACTAATTAATTATCAAAATTATTTAGTTGCATAGATTTTGATTTTTTTTATATTTGTTCATTGGAACGACCTCAAAGTCTTTGTCAATGCTTATCACAAGTGGGTAGTAGGGAGATCGTGTTGTCAACTTATCTATGTATATAATATCACTACATGCATGATACTACCCCCCTTATCCAAGAGGAGACATGTACAGTCTTCACTCCCAGTGGACCTCTCCACTAGTTGGACCTAGTTGGAAACCAGATGACCCAAACGGACAAGAACACTGGAAAATGGAGATCGCGTACAACCACATAAATGTTTTGCACTTTGCTATAAATCGAACCAATGACTGTGTGAGCAGTAGTCAACTGTATGCCCACCCACTGCGCCACTTCAGCCCCAATTTTTATTTAGGTATTCGAAATACGAGTAATAGGATCCAAATCCATTTGGGTGAAGGTTTTTTTGACATATTTAAAACATATATATTTTTTGGGTGAGTTAAAAATTAAAATTACCGGCATTCGGAATATATATAATAAGTATAATATTATAAAATAGTAGATATCTTAAAAACAAATAGTGTGTCATCAATTAATATTTTTAACAATTAATTGTTATCAAAAAAAAAAAAAAATTGTTATTATTAATTTTATTTTATATTATTAAAATTTCCCAATATTATCATTATTTAATTTAACACTTTACATTGAAGAAAGAAGAGTTTTTAATCATTTACCAAGAATTTCTATCAGGCGCCGATACAGAGGGGCAAGGTTTTTTAGCTTCACTTTTAGACGTATTATTGGTATTTAATAAATACTAAGAATATTATTATCCATTCTAAAAAAATATAAATATAATTATCATAGACATGTAATATATTATATTACAATTCTATGCTAATTGTAAGTATAGTTATCAAACTTATGACTTAAAAAAATAATATATGTTATAACTTATAAGTTATAGGTAATACCTAATAAGGTGTACTAAAATTGTCTTTATAGATTTTCTGAGAACAAATTGTATCCCCCCCATTTCCGATTTATGTAGTACCACGCATGTATACTAGGTTAGTATACTCAAATTTGAATCAAAATATTTAATTATATTTGGTGACAACCGGCTTATTTTAGGGAGATAGTTATTTTATATTTATTTTTTTTAAAACACGATTATTCCACCACGTTGTTGCTTGTTATTTTGTGCCAATTCCATTTAAGCTTCAGTGAGTGTAACTATTGTTCATACAAAACACTTCACCCTTTAAAAAAACTATATATAGCACCGGGAAAACATTTGAAAAAGTAAATTCGTCTTTAGTTTATTTACACAGTTATTTTTACAAGATTACGATTTTTGAAAAATCGGTTCGAAAAGTTTTTAAATCGTAATCACACAAACACAGTGTGTGTTATTGGAGCTTGTCTCGAAAGTTTTCGATAAAAACATTTCAATTTTGATTGATATTGATGTGTAATGCACTAGTGCGCATAACCATCATATCAAAATTAATCGAATCATAGTAATCACATTAGACTTTAAAAGCTCGCATTGTTTAAAAGTAATTCAACATAAATAATCGTATTATTACCTCCAGCCATTGGTTGTTAATATTCTTCTAGCACTTTTCGAAATTTAAATACATTTCGAAATAAATTCTATCGCCCGTAAAATATATACAGTGTGTTCATGCTAAGAGGTACCACTAAATTTTTCAGTTCCATGAACTTGTATTGAAATGGGGTTTTCACTGAATGACAGATAATACTTAAATACACAATTTTAGATAAATTTCAAATTTTTAACACTTTCGATACGCGCATGCGCGATACAACTTACTTTTTTTTAAATGGTGTTACATAAATGGTTTTACTAATTTTTTACATATTCGAATAGAGTATTTTTTTCTATACAATTTATGTAAACAAAGTTTTTTTCTAATTACAAAATTAGCATATTAAATTTAATGATTAAATTTGATATTTACGAGTAATTTGTTTTTGACAAAATTTAAACTAAATCCAATTTATTGTTACTTATTATTATCCAATATTGTTAAATACATGTTTGCACACAGATAAGATATAAATAAAGACTTTTTTTTATTGTAGGTAATTACTCTAATTTTTTTCATTCATTCTTCTGAAATAAGATAGCTAATTGAAAGTAATGAAAACTATAAAATTGTATACACTTTGAATTTTAAATCAAGATTTATTAATTTGCAATAGAGTTCTACAGTTCTATCTAATAGTTCAAACCGGTATTTAACAATATTGGATACTAACAAGTAACAATAAGTTGAATTTAGTTTAAATTTTGTCAAAAACAAATTACTCGTAAATATTAAATTTCATCGTTATATTTCATATGCCAATTTGGTGTTACCATTTAAAAAAAAGTAAGTTGTATCACGCTTATCGAAAGGGTTAAAAATTTTAAATTTATCTAAAATTGGGTATTTAGTATACTATCGGTCATTCAGCGAAAACCCCATTTCAGTACAAGTTCATGGGACTGAAATATTTAGTTGTATCTCTTAGCGTGAACACACTGTATATTATACATAATATATAGATTATAGATATAGATAAACTGATCATTATTGTTATTTTTTTAACAGCTGGGGCGAAGAATAGATATTTTTTCACGTAAAGTTTTGGGGTATCGCCAATTCAGACATCTCAACGATAAGTCTTTATTTTTTTACAAAAAAAAAAAGGAAAAAAAGAATAACGTTTTTCTGCTCTTGCCGTAAATACATCGATCCCTGTCGGACAACAAACGTTATACCTGCGAGACTTTGTACAAACATTCCCATTTCGACGTAGACGTATTGGTGTATAAATATATATATAAATATATATTTTAGTTGTATTTGTTTATGGTGGGTACCCGCTGAGAGATCCGAACGTAAACTCTTGGACGAAGGCGAAGAGATGAAATTATAATGAAAAACACACACTCGTATTTATTATTACATAATATGTAATATAATAACTACTCGTTGGACGAATGTGCTCGGAGAGACAAAATTAGTGCGTACACATTTTATAACATTATATATATCTTTGAGACTCCTACCGGTGTATTATTCACCCGAAGTACACACAAACGACACACCTCACCAATAACCTAACTACACTTGCCTAACGAACGTTCCTCCGAGAGAAAAGTCTAAAGTTGACAAACTCGAAACAGGTAATTCATGAAAAGTCAACGCAACGTGATAATTTAACACAGAGAAAAAATTAACAATAACGTGTCGGGGTGCTAAATTCAAACGTGTATAGGAATAATATCATACAAGACGAGATCTATTTTAGTGTTTACACTGAAATTATTTTTTAAAATTTTACTGTATTGTAAATTTTTTTTTTACATTCGCTGCAATAAAAACATTTTTACGGTTATCATTTTTTAACAGTTTTCCTTTTTTAGATCACAGTATTATTATTTTTTTTTATTTAATACATTTCTTTATAAGATACAAATACATGATATAAATATATACATGGATAAAGAATATATCTACTAATGTAAGCCTAGGCTTGTGGTGGACTAGAGCGTTAATGAATAATCGTACATAAATTATAAGAAAAATAAAATAAAAATAAAATTATACACAGTTATAAAATAAAAATCTAAGAAACATGATTAAGTACTTCAAAAATAAAAAACGTTTTACATATTTAAAAATAAGACTAACAAACATCATTATATGTGGATTTCACTAAGAAATATTTAATTCTGAAAAAAGCGTATCAGTTACGATTTTTTTGTCATTTAATAAGCCATAATGAATGTTATTTTTTGATAAAGGTGGCAACTGGTTAAAATATGTTGGACCTAAATAATTAACAAACGATTGCCCAAAGGATTTTTTAGTGTATTCCACAGGTAAGTTATATAGGTACTCTTTGTTCTCTGGACTTAAAAAAATCAAATGTATTGGTATTGTTCCTTATACATTTTTTAATCGTGAAAAGTAATGCAATTGATTTATACAATAGTTTGGCCGGAAGGATACCTAAAAGTTTATAATTTAGTTTCGTTGAACCTTCTAAAGATTTTTTTCCTAAAATTATTCTTATTACACTATTTTGATTCACTTCTAGTGGATTTAAATAATTATCTTTCATACCTCCACATACTGAAAAATGGATTGATAGAAGGTGAAATAAATCATACGCATCGTTTTCACCGGTAACAGATCTCTTAGTTTTATGAATTGATGGATTGTGGAACATAGCTTACCAACTAGATTGCAAATATGCAAATTCCATCTCAAATTTTCATCAAATATGATACCTTCGTTATTTGCTGTATTTGTCTACAGTTAATATTATTACACGTTAAAAGATTATCACAGTTCTGAATAACCAGAGGAGAATCCGTATTTGTACATATTTTATTTATCGAGAAATTCATAAACATTGATTTCTCAAAATTCATGGATAAACCTCTATTTTTTGTACATAAATAAGTTGAGTTTAGTCCTTTCGTGGCTTTAGTATGTATTTAAGTGTCATCAGCATAGGTCATTATGGTTCCATCTATCTATAAATCACATACCTCATTTATATAGAGTATAAACAGAATAGGGCTTAAGACACTGTCCTGTGGAACACGATATTTAATAAATTTGCTATCACTTAGGACATTGTTTAATTTCACATGCTGTTTTCTATCCGAGAGGTAGCTTTGAAACCAAAGTAAACTTCTATTATTTATACCAAAGCTGAGTAACATCTGAAATAGAATATTATGGTGTATAGTGTCGAATGCCTTTGCAAGATCTAGGAATATAGCAATAGTTTTTAAACCACTGTCCAATGCATGATATAGAAACTGTTTAACTTGATATAAAGCGTTTTCAGTGCTTAGCCCTGGTCTAAAACCATATTGATGTTTAGATAATAATTTATTATTTTCCAGATAAGAATATTTTACAAAAGTTCGTTAACATAGATATAGGTCTATAATGAGACATGGACCTACGATCACCTCCCTTAAATAAAGGTTTAATAATTGCAGTTTTGAAGTCATCCGGGAAAAAGTTATTTTTAATACTCAGATTATAGATAAAAACCAATGGAGTTATGATTAATTCGGATATATTTTTTAGAATTTTTACAGTAATCCTGTCGTATCCTGCAGCTGTATCGTCTTTAAAATTATTTATAGTAAGGCGTACTTCTGGAGCATCAATTTCTTTATAAAACATTTCATCAAATGAATACAAACATGTTTTATGGTCTATTTGGTTTAATCTATTTTTGGAACATAATTAGAGTTTTCGGCAAGTTTTTTACCAACATTTACAAAAAAATTATTAAACTGATTTGACGCCTCTTTGGTATTTTCTTCAATATTTAAAATATGGTTGTTTATATTTATAGAATCAATTGAATCTTTATTTTTGGAAGTTCTACCTGTAATCGTTAACCAATTTCCAAGTTAATTTTGGGTTTGAAGCTACACTACTGAATTTTTTTTCATAAAAATTTATTTTCGAAAGCTTGACTAGTTTTGTATAATTATTTTTGTATTTTTGAAAATAGGATGCTAGTTTGACATTATTATGTACATTTAATTTCATATTCTGATGAGGAATATTTTTCAGAGGATTTCAATATAGGTACATAAATTGAATTTCGTACTAGTAGTTAATTAGATAGGTATAGATATAAGTTTAGAAATTATAATTTTGAAGTCTAGACGAGCCGTATATGTTGATTCACTGCTTTTCTTGTCTAAACTTTAAATACATAAAATACTAATTATTAATAAACCACTTGTTTGAAATTCTATTCAAATGTGTAAGAGTACAAAAAAAATTTAAATTTAATTAAAAATTAAAAATGTACTTTGTCGTTCGAAAAATTAAAGTAACTTCAATAGCGATACAAATTGTAAAAATATTTTCATCTGTTTTCTTCGTTGTTTCGCGATGAAATCAAATAACTGAAAAATGATATGTTCAAAAAAGTAAAAACTTTTCGAAATCATGAAGGAGTGCACTCAGATGGATCACCTCACGAGGCGCTGCAGACATCGCGTCTTTCGTCGTACCTATATAATATTATGCTGCTGCACGCTTGCCTATGCATTATGTCGTATAGTAAAAGACCTGGGCATAAATATATATATATGTAGTGACGAAGAACGCAATATTATCATTTTCGCCGACCATTGTAGTTCGTGCGCGAATTCCAATAAAATATGTGGTGCCGGCGAGTATCAAGAAAATAGTTTAGCGCTATAAACTTCGAACCGCGGCGAAGACTTTTCGCGAAACCTCGCAACACGTGGGTCATATTATACGCGTATGCATTAAATAATAATATATCTGTCGACGGGTCGAACAACGACGAATGATGTATATTATAACGGTATTACAACATATAAGTGCACGCACGGAAGAAATTGCAAATCGCAATGCGGAATGCGTATGTGTGTAGCTGAACAACAAAATATCGCAAGCTTCGGCGTGGAATTAATACACCGTCATTACTATATTGTATTACACGTAGTGTTTCCGAAACACCGACCACGCGGTTCGGTGCCAACATTTTAACTTAATCTGTGTAATGTGTGTGTGTGTGTGTGTGTGTGTGTGTGTGTGTGTGCATATGCAACGTTCCACATGGCCAGATTTTCTTTTTATACAATGTACAATAACTCCGTATTATGATATCGCGCCGACTCTGGAGGTAGTAGTTTGTGCGCGGCCCGACTAGGTTTTTTTCCAGCGGTCACTATTCGTTTTTATTTTTTATAATTCTATCCTCGACGCGTATACCTTGTATATGTTTGTGTATCAGGAATCCCGTATAAGTATATAGACCATCAATAAGCGCAATATCATAATATAAGATAATATAAGTAGGTTACTGTTTTGCCGACTATTTGTGATTGTATATTATTTTTATTTTTGGTCCATAATGTGTTCACATACTTAAGAAAAACCTTGTATTAAATTGTCTTGCCTGAGCTACAGAAACGAACTTTTTACCAATACATTTTTCTAACTGAGAAATAATTTTCAAATATTTGACAGATTTCCTCAATATTTATACTTCAAACGCAAAAAAAAAAGTCATGACTATATATACCTATAATATTTTTAAATAGCTTTAATTACAGCTAATTATAGGAGCCTTGTATTAAAATTAAATTTCCAAATATATTTTTTATCGGCATTAATAGAAAAAAAATTAAGAGAAAACCGAAAATATCAAATGTCTATAAATAGTTAAAAAATATTTTGAAAATTATATAATGTATAGACAATTTAAGATGTGAATTCAAGTATCGACAGTTATTTGTTTTTGAATTACTACGAAATAAGAAAAACGATTTTGACAACAACAGAGTTTGAATAATAAATCAAATATTTAATTTAAACCGCCACAGTATGTATTATATATATATATATTTCGACTTGCTGTTGATATTTTTATTGTTTTAGAATTAAAAATGTAAACGTACATTCAAAATTACTTCTGTACTTATAACTTAAGTTTAGCCTGAAGAAAATCAAACATTATATTAATAATGTGGACACAAGTAATAATAAAAAATTAATAATAGGTAAACTAATATAGAGAAGTTTTGATACTATTTTGAAATTATATATTTCAACCTCATCCGCATTTTATTTTAAAATCATATTTAAATTTGTTTTTAGCCTTCAAAGGCTATGTTTAATCTTCTTGTAAAATAACATTTTAAAGTATAATACAAGCAATTGGAAAAATGTTGTGATATTAATAAAAAAAAAATATAGATGTTTCTGTAAGCTTTTGGAATTTTAATATTCTAAATAAATCTATTATAGCTATTAGTTGTATAATGTGATATTATTTTCTTGTGATCTTTTCATGAATAGTTGGTAAACTTAAGTTCTGGTATATGAAAACTCTTAGAGTATGCTAATATTGTTTTATAGTAGTAATTGAAGTTAGTCGAAATTGCAACGTTTCCAATCATGGACACAATTTACAACCCCAGGAAAATCACGAAGAACAAATTTATGGCATTGTAATTATTTTTATAATGTATTCATCATTTTATGTAATTACATTTTAGTTGAATGTAAGTCGTTTTGCCATAATGTTGTGACAGTAATGGAATAACAGAAAAGTAGATTAAAATAATTTGACATTTGGTTTTTATTGTTATTTTAAGTACACATTTTTTGTGTTGCTTAGGACAACACATATAGATATATTACGCACATTTCAATACAAAGTATGAATGATTAATTATTTATATTTTAACAAAATGTTGTGATTTTTAGAGAATATAGTATGTATTGCTACAAAAATGACATTAATTCATAAAATGTAATATTACTGTATGTCATTGATATTAATTAAAAAGTACTGAGTAAATAATAACTAATTTTAATAAACTGGTTGTAGCTTACATTAAAGCACTATATTGTTTTAGTAAGAATTTACAAATTTAAACTTCATAATAAGTGCGAAATAAACTTTGTGTTTTCATAGTTTTTCACTGTCTATTTATTCAGAGTAAGTTCAGACAAACTGTGGAGAAGCTCAACAAAAGGAGTGGTTTTATGTACACCATGTTTGAACAATTAAACTATTTCGATTAATCTTACAAGTTACAATTTAATAATAAATTAACAAGATCTTTCTGATAATATGTCAACGAAATCAATAAATTTTGGTTCAGTTTAATGGAACTAATATAAAGCTGTTCTCGCTTAAAATTAAATATACTTTCAAAATTGACATATTTCAAACACTAATTAAAAATAAAGTTTCCAAGCTCTTGCTGTAATTTTATTTTATATATATTTTTTTTAATTTCATCATTTTAAAAACAAACACTTCAAACATAATTATGATTCATAATACAAAAACATAATATATGTTATTATTTTTGAAAAATAACACTAATTTCTTTAATAAATTACTCTATAATACATAACTAATGGCTTAATTAAATGTCCTATTTAAAATAAAATAAAACATGACATACCTATATTTGTTGATACTGATAGTGATTAAATGTCTAAAACGAACAATATCATGAATAATTATTTCGATGTAGGTACTTAATAGTGAGTTTATTAACATAACGGATATTAAAAATATTCGTAGTTGTCATCAAAGTTAATAAATCGTTACCGTAAAATACTTCTTCCCGATGCAATTTTAGAAAATAACATTTTTCGAATTACAAAACGATATAAAAAAAAGGGGGTCAAGTGGATGTCGCTCCGCTGTATAGTAGGCTACAATTAGATCACTGTACTATAATGGATGGTATTAAATTTGAATTCAATGATATAATATCATTGTATACGAAAAACGATTCTGAGCGGAGACGGTATGTCAGTCTAGGATATTTGAAATTATATAATTGATATTGTTATTTTACGGTAGCTGCTAAGTTGAATTAATATTATTCATATTATTTAATTATTAACCTAAAATTATCAGTGATGCTATAAAAATATTATAATATATACTTTTACTCGTTAAAATTGATTTTAATATGTAATTTCGTCCAAATTTGAACTTAAATGTCTGTAAAAAATAACTGTGTTTAAATATTTTTTAGATTTTTTGAATACAGTATGTACTATTTATTAGAATCTTTATTTTAAATTTTCAATCCTTAGTTAAGGAAACTGAACATTTTATAATTGTTTAATTACAATGATTGATAATTTTCGAGATTTTGATGAATTTGTCAAAATTCGAACTTTAAATGCTTATAAAAAAAATGTGTGCCTATGTATTTTTAATATTTTTCAATCGCTATTGTAACAATATATCAGGAGCCTTGTATTAAATTTTCATTATTTTTGGCCCAACAAATAAAATGTAATTGATATTAATAGAAAAAAAAACTAAAAAATTTGAAAACTGAAATCGTCCGTAAAAAGCTGAAAACAGTCAAAATATATTCAAAATTAGATGGTGTATAGAAATAGCTTATATAAACATTCAGTGAAATTTTCATGCATCTACAGTTATTTGTTTTTGAATTGCAACAAAATAAGAAAATCGCTACATGAGAAATCGAGTGAATATCGGAATCTTGTAAAAATTTGAACTTAAAATGCTCATAAAAATGTATTATGACTTGCTTATAAACTTTTTTTTATTGATAAAATTAGGCAAACTTATGAGGAATCCTGTATTACATTTTCAAACCTTAGATATAAAAAGAAAAAATTTTATGAATTTCTAACTAAAAATAAATCACACATTTTCGTCATTTTTACGTATTTTGTCAAAATTTGAACTTTGATTACCTATAAATAAAAATTGTGACTACGGATTTTCAATATTTTTCATCTGCCTTTGAAACTATATATTAGAAGCCTACTATTAAATTTTCAAGATTTTTTACCCAACAAATAAAATTTTATTGACATTTATAGAAAAAAACTAAAAAAATTGGAAACTGAAAATGTCCGTTAACAGCTCAAAATAAGTCAGAATATTTTGAAAATGCTATGGTGTGCAGGAAATGCATATATAAACATTCGGTCAAAATTTCATGTCTCTAAGTCATTTCTTTTAGAGTTATACCAAAAACCAAAATCGATTTTGTCGAAAATTGGTTTTCCGTAAAAATTCCCGTTTTTCCCTTAATTTTTCATTTGTTTTTCCAGGCGCTCATGAAAATTACTGGGAAATTTTAACTTTTGACCCCCCAAAGTACCAACTAGATTCACTTTCCTATCAGAAAAAGTACTATTGAAGAAAATCGAAGCATTTTTACTGTCCTAAAACGTGATGACAGACACAAAAATAAAACACACATCATTGTAAAATCAATACATTCATCGCTCCGCTCAGAATCTAAAAAAAAATTGAAAAAAGAAGTCCAAATTAATTACTGCAGCAATAATAATAATTGTAACACGGTTGTGCGAAGGTATCTAAATAATTGTGTAATACGATATCACCAAGTCAGTGTTTTGTACTAATTGCGTACGCGTATTCGCTGTTTACTCATACGTCATATATTATGATATAACGAATATCAAATTCGATGGAAAAAGCTAAAAATTTCACACTGAATTTATAAACAGTTCTGTTTCATTCAATAAATCATACGAATCCACGCTGTACACGTACAATTTTTGTATCATATTTTACATTCCCGTCGTGTGCAGTGCACGCTATGCGTATTTCTATTCCGGAGAAAGTAATTTTAGTACTTCGAGTCTGTTGTTCCTCTTTATATATACTATTTACCGGCATTTCCCCCGGGGATACTTCAAAACGGCCCGAATATCGCTAGCGTTAATTGTTTCGCAGTCGGCTTTTGCGAAATAACGGAATCACCGTATGAAAGAGCCGTTGATACTTGCATGCAGCCGAGACGTCCGCGTGCACACAGAAAATAATATCTTCGCCATGTGCGCGTTACAATAAGAGAAGTGTCCATTTATTTTCACACCGTTAATGCTTACGGCTTACACGATTTATTGTACTCAACGAATTGCATCTCCATTAGAAAGTCTCTTAAAAGGGTATGCGGTCGTTCCCCCGAGTCTGTACGCCGAGGCCTATTCATTTTGATTTTCCTCATAAAAAAATGCACGGAGGGTCAAGTCTTTTTTCCAAGAATCATCGTCGTCAATAGACGTGTTGATTAAGCGCGTGACCGGTACCGGTGAAACATCGACAAATATCTCTCTCTCTCTCTCTCTCTCTTCTACTTTAGTCACACACAAAAGACGCGTGCTTCTGGAAAAGAATTAATAACACTTTTTTGTAGGATGGTTGTGGAGTCTTTTGTTGAATATTGTTCGGAACCTCAATCCGAAAGAACCCAATCGAACTTTCAGTTGTATACTGCACACCCGCGACAGGAAATAATGAGCTTATGAACTTTTTGAACGAAAGTTTCAGTTTGTCCAGCTTCCAATTTTTCACTAAATTAAACAATGCGCAAAAATCATCTCTTCTATCCTCTTATCCATACGTATCATACGTCGTCAAATTTATCCAAGATTCTCTCATAATATATTAAGCGCTTTAGGCCACTTAATCCCGAGAGACCATAGGTATATATATATATATATATATACGGTAGTGAAATAATATTCCGTTTGCAGTTCCCCATTCTCGAATAAACTACGCGAATTCATTTGAAGATTAAAATAACAATTAATAATTAAATTTAAATAATTATTAGGTTCATATTTTCTACCTTACTAAATACGTATATTATTATACTACATTTTTTACTACCTGCGCTGTGACTCGTGATACCGAATAATAATTATTTCAAATGTACACAAACTCATTATACATAATTTTATAATACGCAATATATATTATTATACACTAACTGTATTACCTAGATAATTTCACGAAATTAGTTCTTATAAACAATTTAAATAACCATAAAAACCAAACAGAAGGCGCCAAGGCTTTATTTCTATCTCACCTCTTAGTTTTAGAGAGAAGGAGTTAGGTCGGTAGTATATATATTATATGTAGTCTCTGTATTCTCCTTTGAAAAATTATCAACAATGTATTATAAAACCACATAGAAATCGAGTCAGTAGTTTCGGTGATTATTCAGTACCAATATACATATATAAAGCGAGTGCACAGTGTTTGTTTTCAGTGCCCTCTAGCCAACCATACTGATATATTTATGTAAGCACGTTCCACACCTACTCGCCTAAGGCCTTAACTCTAAAGTTTACCTAACTATTTGAATACTTAATGCTAATCAGTAATTAAACTAAAATCAACTCTATACATCACCTATACAATTTTTGAGAAACACGAAAACACATATTTTTATTTTTTTTTTTTACTTTATGATTTACTTATTAATGAACTGTTAGGTTTGGTATGGTGTATCAAGTTTATACTATAAGAATCTAGTTCTTAATAAATACATGTAGAAAGGTTGTAGTACAGCAAAAACACAATATTGAAAAACAAGAATATCACTATTATAGTACTTTCAATTGATTGCCGCGATAACCATCACAAATACTCGATTCTCAGTTATTTCATAAAATTCTAGAATATTATAATATACTTACTAGCAGCGTCGGTAAGCCACAGCCCGTAAGGATACCATTTCCAATAAATGTAGTAATCGGCCTCGACGATCCACGGATAGTTCTCAAAGGATATGGTAAACACAAACAGCAAATAGAACAAGTCGGATACAGCCAGAGCAGTCAGATACGTGCTGGTGGAACTCTTCATCGGTTCTCTGGTAAGTACGACCACGGATAGCATGTTACCTACCACGCCCACGGCCACAACAGCTGGAAGCAGTGCCTGTTGCGCCCAAAAGTGTACTGCTTTCCGGAAGTAACAGTACTTCTGGTCCTGAACGATAAGTGTCGCGCAATTGTCCATGGTCATTGGGTTCTGCGAAACAAAAATAAATAATACCATACAATATTATAAATATGTAAGCATGAAGAACGAAATTATTGACATCCTGGAATTCCGGAATCGTATTGACATTATTTAAAGAAAAATGTTTTTATATAACGTCTTGTATTTATTGTACGTCTATTATCACACGGCGTCATAGATAGGCAATTAAGGTACATGTGTCCATTTTTCCAATATTAATATAGTAATATATAGTATTACAGTGTATAATGATATTATTATACTCAATATTACAATAAACTGTATGTTAGTATGTGGTTTGTTTGAATAGATCATAGTATAGTAACTTTGAATAAATAAAACAGTTCATTTATAGGTAACAGATGCTGTATTTAATGATCGACATGCAGCTTATCAGTTTAAATAGAAATCCTGGAATCATCAAATCTATAACCTGGAAGTCATATCCGGCGATTGATGACTGTAACAACAATATTGACAGGTATTCCATTAATATTGTTGTTTGATTTTAGTCTAGTGCTTTAATTTAATTTTCCTTTTCATGTATTAAGTACTACCTATAGGTACATGGTATCATTTTACAGTACAATTTTATTTTCAAAAAACAATTGTTTATCCCTGAAGCTTAATAGCTTATCATGTAGGTATTATTATAAGCTTTGCTTATAGAAATATTAAACTATATATACACAATAATTCATATACCTGATGAAATATTCTCTAATACATGGTACAAAATTTAAGTATACTTAAAACGTTTATAAATAAACTTCAAATAATACATTTTGTACGGCTTTATTTCATAGTAAATGTTATAAACTATATCACCACTATCCATTATAGACCCGCAGTGTATAGATAGCACAACCCTGCTTATCCTTCTTGTCCTTGGATAATGTTTTGTCTAGTATGAAATCTTTTAGACATACATTTGTTGGTACTTATCACTTTCAGGTACTCCAATCGCCTTCACGAGAATCAGTCAAGAGGAATTTGTATATTACGGCTATATGTATTTTATATACCGGAAACAAGGTCTTTGGGATGCTTTAGCTAAAACTTGTTCCGCTGTTAAAGGGTTACCGATAAAAAAGTTGAGATGCAAAATATGTGTATTCTTGTCAAAGAGTATAAAACTTTAAGTCGCATGCCACTTTTGTAACCATTACATATACTTCAAATGAAATGTCGATCATCTGACAGAATTTCAATCGATATTTCTTTTATTTGGTCATCGAATTCGATGCATTATCTGATAAACTAAACATAACGTCATTTTCACATATGTATTTTAACATATATAATATAATATATATATTATATATGTTAAATATGAAAGATGTGACATATTATACTGGTCTTCATTGCTCATCGATTTTATTGAAGTTCAATTTTCACAATGCAAATATTATCATAAGAGCACGATAAATATAATACCTATATATAAATGCATATTGTGTAAAACAATGTAATATGTATACGTATTTTATTTTGAATTTACTATTAAGAGTATAGTATACTCTTATAGTATTATTGAATTAATATTTTAGCAGTATTGCAATAGTTTAATTTGAATCGAATAATAATATAGGTATAGGAACTAAGAACTTATTTCTTGATGTATTGCAAGTGTTCGAACGAGGATACACGTCTGTTAATCGTTTATCAATCGCGTACCGCTCGGACTTCGAAGATATCCACACGTTTAATTATAGTCAGGGTTCGAACGCACGGGTACTCGGCAATGCTTTAGAGAACTACGATTATTTGGGTCGTAGTTGGCGCAATACCCCGATACTATTCTGACCGAAGAACCAGCGGCACTACACCTTTCAAAGTGTTAGGCCATTAACAAAGCGTAAATTTGATTCCAGGATTTCAAGTGTTCGAGTAAATTAATTTGCATCGCGATAGGCGTCTATGGTTATTATTATTTTTAATTAAATGCTACGTTATTCAAGGGACTCTAATTGAGAAACCTCGAGATTAATGTGGATCGACATTGTGTACCAGAAATAACCGAGAATCTCGGTAAATTATCATGTTTCAGTGACTTTACTGGTTCAGTAAATAATAATAATAATAATATTCTATACACGCATGTCAAGTCAAACTTAATTTGGGCCAAGAATAACATTTAGTATTTTTGTTCTGTTAAAACTATGTAAATTTAAAAATGAAATATTTATTTTTCGACACGTCGTGATTTATTCTATGACTATGACGTAATATAAATCGTCAATACAACTAAATAAGTATGTAATAATTGTTTTTTTAAAGAGAAAATTGTACATTTATTACTATACATATTGAACTATATTGTTGAACATTGGATAGTGTATTTTCCTGAAAAAATTTCATAATTCCGCAACGCATACCTACAAGTTACAACAGAATATATGAAGCTATTATGTACATACATATTTTCAATAGTAAAACGTGAGTATTTTGAACGAGGGAGTTATATCTTGTTTTAATATTAATGAACCCCAATCAACGTAAATTTAAAACATATAACTAAATCTTGGAACATATTTAGTTAATGAGATTATGTGACCCCAGGATACAAAAAACCATGGTAGAATATTTATTATTTAAATACAAGCAGGTAAACCGTGGTTGAGAACGTGCTCTCGTATGGTTATAATACGTATAGCTCCAGTTATAAATAAATATTATTATAGTATTATGTTTTATTCAATAGTACTTATATTATTTACATTTTACGTAAAATGTGCATCGTGTTTCAGACGATATAATATTCGAATACACCAACTTGTCCAACTGTGTATAATGCAGCGTATTGTTAATTAAATGGCTGTTTCCCGTTAAATATAATAATTTAATCATTGTACAAAAATTAATTATACAATCTGCAAGTTCGAGAATATTGGTAGGGTGAGCACTGAACATTTCAAAATGAGATTGATATCAATTTGAGATTTTGAGTCTTTGAAAACCTAATATAATAGGATTAAATTAACGCCACTTGTCAGTGATAATAAGTTTGGAGCATAAACTTTTAATATGAATAATTATATAATAATACAAAATTAAATAGAATAATACAAATATTATACGAAACTGCCAAACTGTCGGTTTTCATTAGTGGGCACGGTCAAAAAAATTAAGCAAAGGTATGTCAAAAGAAAATGTTGAATAGATGAATATTTCAACACCTACTTGCCCGCTAAAATAATCAATGTTGTTCTTTTTATAAGCTTATATTATTATTAATATATAATAAAATTTTTTATTTTAAGGGGAAATAGTCAATTAGTTTAAAATGTATATTATGAAATAATATTACGTTTTCAAAATTAAAACAAAAATCAACTTGAAGATAAGGTATAAAATATAAATGAATAATATAATTAATATACTATATACTTACACATTATATGTAATAATTATTAATAATTTATCGGTATACACACATCTATTAAAAATTAAATAATGATCTACTCGATGGTTAAGACGAATACCTACTATAATTTTGCTTACTTAGTTTTACAATTTCATACAGTATAACTTCTAAAGTTACAAAAGTTTACGCAAGGAAAACTCATTTTACCTTTTGTTAATGCATATTGCTACTATATGTACTCGAAAAGTCGTCTTTATTGATACTGTATGTAATGGTTTTTGTTGGTAATCTTAGCCTAGAGTCTAATATTGATAAAACAGAATAAATGAAAATATTTTATGAAATTCAATAGGTAGATATAGTAATATACGGAACAGGAAACAATTTATAGTTTAATTTCAGTTCAGAGCGAACAAATATTATCACTGATCCATTACCAAAATATTGATACCTAATGTATCATATTATAATAATATAGTATTATAGACTTATATTAAACGAGGTCACCCATTTTATCAATAAGAAAAACGTGGTAATACTGACCTTTAATTATTATTATTGGAGAATATTTCCTGTACATCACTTGAAAAGAAAAAAAAAACGCTTTATAAGTACTATATGCTCCGCTGCATACGGCATAAATCGTTATAATTGCAATGTAATACCACAGATTATATTATCATATAGTATATTAAATATAATAAATATAATATTTAATACATATATTTTCATATAATTTGTGGTAATACTACGCGTTTTGTTTGCGAACAATTTAATATTGATAAATAGATTATGGTAATGTATATCATGTCTACAACATTGTAACTAATTATATTATTATATTATTACTATTCAGACATTCTTAATGTGAAATGTGAAAATGATCGGATGTTAGATTTCGACGAAATGGTTATTTTTTTTTTGAAATGTCATAATAATGTGACTCGAGATTTAAATTTATAATTTACTGTTATTATTCTGTTTTTATTTATCAAATGTATTGAGCAAGTTTCGTATTTAATATGATAATAATAAAATACTACTTACCCTATATTTTAGTAATAAATAATAATAGACAATATTTTGTATTTTTGTAATCAACTTATTTTTACCCAAGATTAATGGCAATGGCTTGAACACGACAATATATTTTATGACTTTTTTGATGACATATAAACAACATAAACAGTTAAATTATATAATATTTTGTTTTAATTTTTGGTGAACCATATAAATTTGATAGATCACATGCACTGTAATGACTTTTTATTTTAATATAAAAAGTCGTTGACTGTTCACTGCAGAAATATACTGTTTCAATTTGTGACTTTTTATTAAAAATGTAATTATTTATTTTTAGTAACGTTTATTTTCTTATATTTTTTTAAACATTCTTTTTTTGTTCTTGCGAATAGTAAATGTGAAGTTTGTTATCCTAACCAACTCAATTCCAAGGATTGAATACCATAACATTATAAAATCATTCTTATATTTTCTGTTTTGCACGTCATGTAAAACTATACCGTATAAATAAACTAAATCTATGAGAAAATACAGAACCGACCAAAGCCGATTTATTCAAAAGTATAATGACTTACGCACGACTTAGCATTGAAATGCATATAGGAAAAATTGATTGAAAAAATTTACATATTTTTCCAGTGGAAGAAACACGACTATTTTGGTTTTGGATATTGGAATGTTGCTATATAAAAACAAAAATCAAGATATGCAGTATGACCATGACAAAACGATTGGTTTGTGATATACTTGTTAATTTTGTTCAACGCAATGTATTTTTACATTGTATCAATAAAATATTTTATTGAATATTGTATGAAACATACTGTGACTTTAATAATAATTACGTCTATTTGTCAACATTTTATATTAATCTAAAAATATTTTTTTTAAATGGCATTATTACAAAAAACAAATTATTGCTCACTGTATTACACTTTATTACACTGTCAACTGTTAATCGTGATATTGTTACCAATATGATGCAAAATGTATGGTAAGACCAAAAAGAGACAAAAAATATAAAATAAAAAATATTCTCATTGTTGTTGAACTATTAAATAGTTTTTCCATTTTAAGTATTTTATGACGTGCGTACATTTATGAGCTATTTAGAATTATTAGTGTACTTTACCATGCAATTGTTTGTAATACTAATTAAAGTTTATTTAGTTCATAATTCATATCTACTCAGTGCTCGTGTATTCTGAGACGATGTTTTTGGAAATGGTATTTACATAGTGTGATTTTATAAGCTACTAATCTGTACGTTTCTTTTTAACCTCTGATAATTATATTGTATGAATTCTGCATATAATAATAATTCTATTTATTTTTATTCACAAGTATTTTTATCCCAGACTAAAATAATTATTGTTCAAAACCAGATAAAGCTTTAAATCTTGTTATGAATTAAAAAAGGTACATATTTCGGTATATTCGTAAGCAAATACGTTGTTAATTAAAAAAAAGATTTCCGTGAGTTCGACCAAGCATCAACCAACGAATAACCGTATTTGAACGATATTGATATACCATAATGAATAAACTATTAATTTAAAAACATTTCAATCAAAAGTCAAATAATTCTACAGAAAATCAATTTTCAATAACATTGTAATTGTAATTTACGCATTAACCTGATTTGCCACTCTATGACCACTATTTTTATTCATAAGTTAAAATGAGAATATTTTGACGGCATTTCAACAAACCAAACAAACATTTCAAAGAGAATTCAAAGCAATTATTTAACAAAACATAGTTACAAAAGTAGCATATAAATATATGTTGACCGTAAAAACCAATTAATAAATACAATAACTAATGAGATATTTGTATGAAACTGTAAATAATAATAATAATAATAATGTTTCAATACATGTTTTTAAAATACCTATGTATGTAATTCATTCAGTAATAATTGCAATTCTTTGAAAATACACTATATTTTGCGTAAGTATTAAAACTATAATATAACAAAGTTTGATTACTAAAAACTAATAATAGGTATTACTGTGTAATTCAACTACATTTCTTGATTGAAAATTGGAAATGTAAATGTGCATAAAATGATAATACGAGTCTGTTTTCGGATTGTGGAACTAAAAAGTTCATCTCTACTAATTTTGGTTTTATATAATATTATACACTTACTACTTATAAACACACACATGTGCATTTTTTACACTTACATTATCGTGCCTGATTTAGGTACAGAAGCACGAAACATGCCAAATAAAATTTGTATTACAAACATTTGAAATAGGTTTTTATTTGATTTCACCAAAGTAGGAAATACCATCATATCTAAATATTTATAATTTGATGTCAGACTGCAGCAATGACAAATCACGAGATTCGCCTAACAGTTTTTGAAGAATGCGATTTAAAAGAATTGTTTTTTATTTTTAGTTTGACGAAGCGTATATATTATTTTAAAGTAGCTAAAGAAGCCATTTACAGGTTTCTGTTACTCTATTACATTTACTAGAATATTTTAAAATTAAGTCAATAATAAATAAACGAAGTCTTTCGAAAAATTTAACTTTATAAAATATACGTATCAACTGTAGTAAACAAACAAGTAAATAGTATACATTATATAGATTAAAGTTTAAACTCGTAAAAGTTCAAAAATAATGATAGAGTAACTTATATAGTAGGTACCTATATAGGTAATATCCCAATTTTTAAAAACGTTTTCCTTTGTTGTTTTGTTGTATACAGCCATTAATAGGTGCCAAGAAAAAATAACAAATATCTACCTACTCCTTTGTATTTGTCGGTTTTCCTCGATTTATTCTCTAAACAATAAATTCTTTTCGCGTATTTTTTAAAGTGTTAATATTTCGTTATCTTCAACAATATTTGTACTGTGACCAACTATTAAAAAAAAAAATGTTGAACAATATATTACAAATTCAATTGAAATATGGTATTTTGGGGTGTACATCTCATTGATATTTTGTTAAAGAATTAATTCATATTTTTTTAGGAGTCAAAATCGAGGGAAAAAACACTAGTTATTATTTTTAATATTATTGATTCTAAATTCATGATACATTATTTCCTTGATTAGTTATTATTAAAAACCATCATCAAGAAAAATAACAATCAGTAATATTTTAAAAAATAAGGAAAAATAATAACCGTGTATTTATTTGTACAAAAATAAACATTCTTATTTTAATGGTTTGTACCTAAGTAGTTAGCAAATATCGATGGCCAAACTTAACCAATATCACCTTATAATTTTAATATATACATTTTTTTTAACGTCGAGTTGGTTCGATTGCCTAGTCGTAATTCGTTCACAAAATCCATTCAGCCATTATATGCACAGTATAATACAATCGTTGAAAAGTATATTAGGTAATTATATTTTCATTATTTAAGAGTTTGGATCAATTATTTTACTAGGGTTGAAATTAGATTTTTTTACAATTTATATTCCACCAATTTTTACTACCTAATAATGAGTAATTTGATTTAGTAACGGAACCGAAAAATCGAGTGAGTGAGTTACAAACATGAATTTTCACCTACTGAAACTCAATAATTGCTTAACCTAACCAAATCATGTGATGAACTACCACAAAGTGATACTTAAAAAACAAAAAATGATTACTACTAGTATTTTTTGTCAATATGTTTTAAATGAAATAAAAGTGTTAAATATATTATACATACGCTGCATAGCATATTAGCATATACATGTATTTTATCATACTTATGTATATTATTAAATTGGTGATTAAAAATCAACGAAAATTTATGATTTCAAATTACCTTCGTAATATGTCCAGTGAATTGTTCCAAAATTATACAACAATTAGGTAGGTACTAGGTACCATTAAATATTTCAGTAGGTACAAAACAAAACCAAATATTTGGCAAAAACCAGATCAACGGTTCACCTGGATACCTCACCTTCAAACGAAGAGAAAAAATAGCTAAATCCAGACTTCATATTTTAAGTCATTTTCGTAAGTCCTAGTTATATATCAGAACTACTACTAAGCTGTAAATACAAACCAGTTTGGCCATATCCTAGGTATACAAATTTGGGCCCCTGCTAAACCATCCAACATCCAATCAGTTCAAACTTTACAAAACATCACTCCATAGTCCGTATTAATACCGGAGACCATGGTACCTATTTAACTAACATAAATAACACGAATTAAAACAGTTATAACGACCTTGAAAAACTCAATGATAAACGTTGACGTTGCAAATTAATCTCCAACACTAACTCTTAAATAAAAGAAAAAAATGCACTCCCTTTATATTCCTGATAACCTTCTTCACCGGTAAAAATACAATAGCTGGTTTATTAGAATCGTGATTTACTAAACTAATAAAATATAAACAGTTAAATGAGTTATTATACTTACTACCAATTTCCTCTTTACGTCACTCATGACTCTTACAATTATATATCATAATAACCATTATTACTTATTATAACAGAATATTGTACAGCTTGTTGCTTTAATAATAAAAAAATGATTACACATTTATAAAAAAAAGGCTCGTATTCAAATGAGGATTGAAATTTAAACCGCAAAATATATATTATACTTATAGCATGGATATATGATTTTATGTTTAGGGGTTTGATATTTCGAAGCACATTAGTTAAATCTCAACGAATATGACATAAAATAATTATACTTTAAACACGTTTTTTATTTTCTTCGAAAACTATAAGATAGTAAAATATATAATAAACAATAAATATTATAACTGTACCTGAAAATTGTATACTCCTGATCTTGTCATCATAAATTAATTATCCAGTAAAAATAATAAAAAAAATTATGGTATATATAGGGATAATATCATTTAAGGTTCAAAATATTTTTGAACCAGAAAATAATTCGATTTGTTGTATATGACCATAATAATTGAGCTCTAATGTATAGAAAAAAATACTTTTAATCATGTTGTTTATATATTTTTGAAATAAAATTTGAAAATGCTTTGTCCGGCAGTTTTTGTAATACAACACGAAAAAAGTTCTGTCGAAAAATTAGTGCACTAAATGAGTAAACGTATATAGTAACAGGTGTGAAAACATACTAAAACATGGGAGTATGGACATAAATGAACAATTCTGAACTCATCACAATTATATATGTATATATGTGTGAATATATTATACAATATACAATGAGCACATAATAATACATATTTCTAAGTTGTGAATAATTTTAAATAACTCGACAGCAACAAAAAATCAAAATAATAACAAATTAGACCACATGGTAAGCTTTATATTTAGCGTATTTTCTTTATATTTACTTTTCGTGCCTTCCTATAGGTATTCGTTAATAAAATTTTATTATAGTCGTTAATTATCGACGGTAATTTATTCTGTCAATTCAATAAAATACGTTATTTTTTTACTGTTTATTTAGGGTATAATTCGTGCATAAATTTAAATCATGTATTATTATTTAACAAACAGATTGGTAGCTTAAACTGATTATAACTTTTATTCTTATATCTATGTAAACACATATTATATTGATTTCATATGAGTCACATAAAGTATTGCTTTATAAACGTAATTACGAGAAGTGTTCATTAAAACGCAATGAAATGTATGGTTTTTTTTTTTTTTTTTTGTTATAAGCTTACGTTGCTTATTTTGAATTCAAAACTAATTGTTCATGCTTACATTGCTTAGTATGATTTATTTCTAATAATACGTACAATTTTATTAGTTAAAAACCCAATGTTGAATTACATTTATTAGTACTTAGGTATTATTTTTTTGAATTAAAAGTCACTTTTGATGTATCATGAAAAGAAAATAAGTAATGTTTTGTGTTTTTTGGTGATAAAAACCTTGTGGACTTCACCGATGATAAATTGCTTAACCTTAGAACGTTCTTCTAAAACGTGTTCTTTTTGTAGATAGCATAAATGTTAGCAAAGATTTTAAAAATGTTTGAAAGAGGTAAGTTTGAAAAGAGTTCCTCAATTTTTTTTACATTGAAACGCATTTTAATTCCCGAAAAGTGAAATTCAGTAAATTGTATATGTGCACTATGGAAATACTAAATAAAATATATATTTTTTATTAAAAAGTTTATACTTAAGTGACTGTCTTATTTAATACTTAAAAACTTAATTGTATTAATAAAAAAAAGTATTTCGTATTCAATAGTATAATAATAATAATTGATAAGTAATAATACTTTATAATATACACGATACACATTACACATATTATACATAAAGGTTTATTAGAATAAATGGCGAGGAAATAACGTAAACATTAATAATGGTAAAAATTATCAAATCTTATGTTACATTATCTTAGAATTTATAATATAAATTTTAAATGTATAATGAATAGGTACATAAATTTTTTAAATGTAAAAACTAAATTTAGTCTTACAGTATTATAGTTATGATAAATAAATAAAAAAATATATAATCAAGACTTTAAGAATTTATTTATCTAGTAGAACTCTAATAAGTGACTAAGTGCGATTTTAAAACTTTATATTGATAAAATATTGTATAGCTTAGTTAAATACTGTGTTATTGGATTAAAGTGCATAAACTATAACATTTTTACATTTAATTTGCTTATAAAAGTTAAAGAAGATTATATGAGTATTGAATAATTTAATAATTAACTTTCAGTACACATTTTGAATTGAATTTTAGATTATCAGCGACAAAAGTTATTTTTTTAAACACTTTCTTGAGCAGTCGGCACTTTTAAATATTGCATGAGTACTAATATTTTACTATAACGGAAGTATGCACTATACACTAAACACATATTAATTAATTACTCAGATCTGTTTTTAATTTTTCAATTATGTTTGAGTAAATACTAAATAGCACAAAACCTAATATCATATGACATATACTATTGTAGTATATGATTTAACCAAGAAACCCTCAATATGATCAAAGTAAGTATCACAAAATCTTGCCGACACAATGTGTGGTGGTGTTTATCTATTTAATATTTTCATCCAAAGCTGTATGACGTAAAGTATTATAACTATATAATTATTCAGTTATGATATTTTATTGTTGTTTTTAAATTTTATAAAAACCAACTTCAGCATTTAATTTGTTTTATATTTGTCTGAAGGGAACATAATTTAGGAACCGTTGACTATCAATTTTGTATACTATATACTATCGTTTAACTGTAATTGAAATTGTGTAATTATGTTACGGTAATGTACATTATCATCAAGCTAAAACCAAATTGCTCACCTAATTATTATTTCCATGATCGCGCAGTGTTGTTCTGTTCTAAAAAAATTTAATTAATTCGCAAACAATTCTAAATCAATTATAATGTATAGTTTGTACTTCAAATTAAAAAAAATATATTTTTTGGAATATAATTTAAATGTAATAAATTATTCAAATGGACTGATAATTGCATAAATACAACATGACTTGAAATGAAACATTTTATACATTTCGCAAATTTGTTATAATTGTCTAATTATTTATTTTTTAAACCTAATGGTTTATCACATAATACTTAATATGATAAAATAAATTATTGAATAAAAGTGCTGAATACTTATAGTTATATATTACTTACCAATTACTATTTTAATAATTATATTATATAAATTATACTACATTTTAATAAAAAAATTATTATATTAATCGAATCTATTATATTTTATAAAATTGTAAAAATAATAATATTATACATTATGTTTTTAGTAGGTACATTTTGTGGATATATTAATTTTTTGATCATTATGTATCATTATTTAATTTATAATAGGTACTTATTTATATATTAAAAGTTGATAAATAGCATATCTACAAACACTTCAAGCCATTGTTTAAACTGTTTAATGTGTTACAAAGCTATAAAATTACTATCTATATGCCTGCCGTTATTTGTAATAAATGCCAAATGATCCGATAAGTAAAAGTAATAGTTATGCAAAATAGTACAATAACTTAATATAAAGTTACCAATCGTATTGTTTACAGGTACTATGCACGTAGTATAGATAAGTAATGTGAATTCAATTCTACTTGAACGGCAAACGACTCGAAAACATTTGGAAAATCTATATAGTCAAATTACTTGTTCACTGATAAAGTTCAATAGAGTGATCGTTTTATAAATATTATGACAACAAATATTTGTGCTATGAACTATAACAGTTTGATAATAAAACTGATAGGTAGTAAACATCAATGGATATAAAATAAAAACTGCATAAATACGTTATTTAAAATTAAAGATAACCGTATAAATAGGTACCATTTGTATATTTTTTGCTCCTAAGATGAATCTGAAAGCTAAGAAAGACATTTGCATAAAATATATTTTGAAACATAAAATGGCTAATGGCTGTACAGTAAACATTTTGAAAACATTTATGATTTTCAATACAGTATATTAGGTCGGTATGTACCTATAACAAGAAATTAATGGTTTTAAATTTAAAAAATATTTTGGTTTAAATTTTTTTCTGAATAGATTAAATTGTTTATTAGTATGTTACGTGACCTTTTTGGGTTAACATTTATTTTATTTTACATGTGTGCATGGCGTATATATGACAACTAACAAGTTATATTAAATAATTTAAAATAACAGAATGAAGCTTTAAAGGTACAAAAATATCTACTTGCCGCTGTTATGTTAACTAAATGTAGGAGAATGTCAATAACGGGGACCCTATTGTCGCGAATAGAAGATGAAAAATTACATACTTTAAAATACCATAAGACAAATGTTCATAATTGAATGTCTATTTGTTTAAACATTTTGCGCTTTTATTGGAGACAAAGACGAATTCTTAACCATAATGCATGGCACGTGTTCGTATTAAAGTTGAAATATTTAAACGCAATATAATATAGGTACGCCACGGGTCTTACGACTGTACAATTTTTAAAAAAAAAAATAAATGTTTATTATTTCTTGATATAATAAATAAAGTATATAATATTATGATGTATAATAATTGATAATAATATGTCATATGATATATAACCAAACATGTGTCAGTTATATTATAACGTGCCAACGTAGAAGTCTAATATGCTAATAATATAATTGTTGATAACGTACACGAATTACTATCCAGTTATCTAAGTGAATATTGGACGATAAATTTAATGAAATATTTTAGGATGTTGATAATAATAATAAATTATGAACGTGGGTAGAATACCTAATGTATAGGTACAATACATGTATAATATACTACAAAACAGTATATAGTTAAAGTGTGACATTCTTACTCTATTATTTACTTATTGAAAACTATAATTTATGTACTCATCATAAAAGAAGGTAAGTGCGTTGTAGTAAAACGTATTGCGTCAAAAAATGTACAACTTAAACTTAGAGTAAAAATCTCTCAATAAAATAAAAATATATCGAGTATCAGTTTGTATTTATATATTTTATTCTAATTCGTTGCAAGGTTTGCACACAATGAATACAATTGTCAGATGCTGATACATGTATCACAATCCTGATAAATATAAACCAAGCAAAATCACACTACTGAGGCTAAAATATAGGTACCTATCACACACCAATTATTGTTACTATAATCATTATAAAATTGTAAACAATATTGTGCAACCGTATAGCAAGATTAACAGGAAAATTATTAACAAAATAACTTTAAAACTTTTTCATAACTTTAATGAAATGTTTTTTTAATTACTAACCTACTAAAACTATGAAATATGAAACAAAGTCTACATCCTTTGAACTTGTATTAGTCCATTTCATTAAAAACCATTTTATTATTTTAGTTAGTCAATCAATAATTTTTAAACAAATCGGTGGAGTGTAAAATAAATATATTATAGGTATAGAAAGGTAAATAATAGTGAATTCCAATAACACTGCCATGGGTATTACTCAAGGTGACAGCTTAAAAACAAACACCATCAAAAATCAAAAGTTAACACAAATCTACCAAAGTAGTGTAATTTCTAACTTCTAGGTTTGTTTTAATGGATACGTAGGTAGGTACAATTTTTAATTTATTTTACAAAAAAACGAATTCATTGTATTTTAAGTTTAAATGTATTTAATAGATTTAGAAATATAGTTAACCTAGTATACTAATGTCATTAGGTATTCAAATTATGTAATCTATATTGAGTTTATAAAAATATTGAAAATATAAGTTATTTATAATTATATAAGTAAAAATCAGTAAGCACTAAATATTTGTATGAAAACAAATGTTCTAAAGCTTAATATAAAAGTAACTCGTAATAAATTGCATTGATTATTGATTGTAGAATATTTAGTTTTTGAATTTTATTGTTATGACGTGTGCATTGTGAAAAATGTATGAGAAATTAATATTATATGTTGTGAAAAAATACTCTGTATTTATTTTTGATCATCTTTATATTTTAATATTTTAGACGCGTTATTGGATAATATATATGTCTGTGATGTATAGAAATGTACCACCTCAAAATCTTCATGCCAATTATAAATCAAACATAATATATCATACAAATTGACAACAATTAATTAATGATTGCTAAGGAACACATACCAGATTGATTCCACGGTTCGTATACTATAGACGTTGATGAAAATATTCTGATGGCACTTTCAAAGAATATAAGGCGAAAGTAGTGTAAATAATAAAAATAGCACCAAGTTTTGAAACATCAATAAATCATTGTATACGCTAAAGTAAACACAATTTACTAACAAAAATCAACAGCACTATAGTAATACATTAATTTCTCATCAATTTTATATGATATAAAATTATCGTCCTGTAAATTACTTTCTACAACTATCACATAAATTCTTTGACAATATAAAATACCTAACTATATAATTATAACACATTCAACCATTTAATTCATGTATGCAAGACCTAGTAAAAATGATATAATACATATATAGGTACCAATCCTATTAGGTATAACGAGACAGAATGAAGTTAATAATACTTATAGTATAGTACCCACATAAAACAAATTCTGTATAAAACAGCCAACTGGTATATTTGGCGTAATTTAAATCGAAATTGTAATGTCTTAATAATCTTTTTTGTTATTCTGAAGGCGGAAATTATTCCTTTATAGTTTCATTTATTGGTAAAATATAGGAAATACTTGGTGCATTCAAAATTTTGCAAACAGTTCGTAATTTTTTTTTTGCAACGCCATACCTACTGGTAAATAGTAAATAATATGTCAATGTTCAACAATATACAATTAATTGTTTATTTCCGTGTTAGATATTTGAATGGGAAAATACAAACTGCACGTTTTACTGCTGTCGGAACGTGATCACGGCCCTCAAGACAATCCTTTTCAGTTCGTTGTTACATTATTGGTGAATTATACCAAAATCTAATAAAAAAAAGAAAAGTTTTCCAATACAATGACAATATTTTTAACGAAAAAAATACCAACGAAAATATGCCTGTAGGTATAAAAAATATCATCCTACCAGTCGTTCGCCTTCCCCCTCCTCCCATTCACAAGGCCCTACTTCAAAATATACGTATCTGATCCTTATATTACAATATTTATGTATACTATTATATGATTGAGTATAGATGATTTTTGAAGCATGGTCGACCCATTCGTAAGACGATGGTATCATGTCTTCCGGTTCGTCCGCTTTTTAAATTCGGCGACCACGATACATATCGTCGTATATTCCTACACAGTATTATACGCGAAATACTTTAAAAAAAAAACCAGTCGGTCTTTCAGGGGAGCACACAGGGTTTTTTTGAGGGGGGCTACATTAAATTATTTTGAAATAATAATAGGATTTATTTTTAAATACATGTACAGAAATCCGGAAGCACGCTTTTGCACGGTCTTGGTTGGATAGTTAATCATTTTTTTAAATCATATCATTTAAATCCAATACATAAATTGTAAATCCCAACTACCGATACCAAAATGTTAGCGGCCAATATATTTTTATTTTTTATTTGGGGGGGGGGATGCTTAAAACCGTTAACCATCGCCCTCGGGTGTGCCCTTGCGGTCTTCCAAAGTCGTCTAATCAGCGTCAGTCCACGTGTTACCGTTCGATTGTTGACCTGACGAAGTGACGACCAACCGCAGTTCTCATCGTCCACGGTACTAGCATTGGTGAACCGTGCAGCGTTACTCCAGCGGAGCAACAACAATAATTATATTCAATATCTCCGCACGATGAAACGTGTCGTCCACTTCTCGAGGATTACGATTCACGAGCCGATTGGCGGCAAGTCAAGGTAAGACAGCGCACATCGTGTCACCTATAATACCAGTAAGGTATACACCTAACTGCAGGTATATACCTGTTATTCACAAGTTCCTTGCATACTGTGATGGACACATATAGAGTAAGAATAGGATAGACTTCTACAACCGTACCTTGTATGGTAGTCGTATTATACCTTGTATTAGCCATTATTTGGAATTTATTAATGTTATGTTATCATGCAAGTGGCATATTACAATAATTTGATTCGCTCACCAGCGATTTCTTAGACACATTCGTAAAAGCTTAGTTGAAAGTTGGTAAAACGGTCACGTATAACGAGGCACGGCTGTATAATGGTTTTTAGAATAATCATACGAAATAAAAATAAACCATGACGTATTATTGTGGATTGTCGTCGCTTCGTTTATTGTATTTACATATAATTATAACGTGCGTGCAACATTTTACTGTGTTTTTAAAATCTGAGTTAAACTGGTTTCCATATTTCACGCCACACACTATTCCGCGTGCTTACGTTTACTTAAATTTCGTAAGGCGTGGAAATCGATTTGACACTAACTTTCAAACGACGTATCGCCGCGGTGGTATGAAATCAAAAACGTAGGCCATATCGAAAACAAAATAATATTATGAAAAAAAACTCGTTGGTTACGACTACCCCACGGCATAATACTATATTATTATATTTTACCTACATAGTATCATTGTACGTTCATTTTAACATCCGACGAAAATAAACGTCACAAAAACGGTTATTGTCCACATAAAATAATAATAATATTATAATAATCGCTCGCGTATTTACGTTTCCCGCAAAAGCTCGCGCAAATGTGTCTCAATTCGCAGCCACGCGTTTACCTTTCCGCAGAACAGTTTGTTGCGTCAGCCGATGGTTATATTATTATAAACTTGCTATAATCAAACTCCGCACACTCCATTACGCATTGCGACGGGTTCGCTCTAGCCCGAAATTCTTCACCCTTGAATGGGTTAAATTTAATTTAAAATTAATAACGCCCCATAATATTATAATATGAAAACTATATTTCTCAACTCTACTACATATCATAGGCACTTCAGCTTTTATAACGAATAAGATAATTTATATAACAAATATGGGCATTGTATACACACAGTTACGTGCGGCAAACGACCTTAATTTTAAAGAGATTGGTCTGAAAATAATATCCCATTTATGTGTATCTACTCGCCTATAGCAAAAATGATAAAATATTTTAATTCACAGCAATATATTTTACAAGCCAGTATTATTTCAAATCTATATTTTAAATTTACGATTAGAATAAAATTCATATTCGGTGAAACTCGATGATTCTAATTTCTAATTATAAGTATCATGCATTTACGTCTTTTTATACGTTCACAGAGGACAAACAGTTTTAGATACTTATTACAAATCCCATCATGGATTCCAAACAACGTACATGGTGATTTATCGAGAATGCTCACTCCCATATTTCCATTGAAAGTTAATTTTTTTGTATCTCAGAAGATCATATTATATTTTTAAATACTTTTTATACCATTTAAGGAGTCTTCTGTGTGAACCAACTTCTTCTTTTCAAATGAGAATTGCCATTTTTTCTGTAAAATTTCAAGCAGATGACTTTTTTTTTAATCTTGTTGTAAAGTAGAAATTGTTGAGATGTATAAAATTGTGTATTCAGGATAATTAGTTAGTATCGTCACCCTATTTTAGGTCCATCCTTAAAATGGTAAAAAAAATCTACACATGGTCCTTATAAGTATAGGTTAAAATTTCAAAAATCAGAATTTGCCTGAATTTATAATCAAAGGAAGAATTTTGGGGCGAACATGCTTGCTAGACTTGTGAAGTTCTACGTTATATTCAGTACCCTCTGGGAATTAAAATTTGATATATTATGCAGTACATCACACATTTCCCTACCAACATCAATAGTTTGATATGAAACAAGGCAAACGACAGGGGCAGATACCTATTACTTATTAATTATTACACTTTATAACCTTTAAACATATTATGTATACTCGAGACTCCTATTTATCTTATATTTTGAGTAATTTACTTATTTATTACTAATTGTGTGAGTAGTTAATATATTTTATTTTAGTTTGTATTTAAATCCAAATAATTTATAAACAAACGTATTTTATATAATATTACGTTGAATTGCAATAGTTAATTTTATTATAATATGTATACAATGTATATTTCACATATTGTAAAGTTTGATTTGGTTTAATTGGGTTAGATATTGAAATTAGATTAGGTAATTGACTTTCCAATCAACATATTTTATACGGAGTTCAAAATGACCAAATATATAAAGCAATCCAATTTAAAAATAATAAAGAAACTATTTCCAAATTTAAATTGTTTTCTTGTTTGTTTATAGACGTACATTTTTTTTAAGTATACAAATACTAAACTCAGCTTCGTTCTTATAATACGTTAACCTTCAGATATTTTGTTAATCTATAAGGTCTTGTATTTTCCTATTTTCCTATTTCCGGGTCAAAAGGCAAGAACTGTTGTGGATATTATGAGCTGTGTATGGTCTCCTAGGAAAACATTCAAAGTAGTGATTAAAGTAGATTATCTTTCTAAATAATAGTGGGTACTCTTACAATGGCTGTCCCAAAGTACGAAATAAGTTCACCTTTTAAAACTTAATTTGTATAATATAAACTTCTTACTTTTTCTTTGGAAGCTGAGATTAATTCTTTGTACAGAAAATTAAAACTATATCAGCTTAAAACATTTTTACTTATAATTTAAAATCTCGGGACCGTTGAAAAATTGTAGTTCTTAAAACGTATTTAAAACTTATAATTTGTATTATAATATAAAGTTTAAGATAAACCTTTTATAAAAAAGATTACCAAAATCACCGATAAACCTACTAAATCTTATAACTTTAATGGTATATAAAAATGAAACCTAGTTACCTAATTAATTGTGAATTTTGATAGTTTGGCTTGAATCCTGGAATTTCGATCATAAGTTCAAGTTTGTCTAATGCGTACTATACGGAGTTCATTAAATTTATGACTGTATGTATATAATAAAGTCTATAAAAACAGGATCATAATCGATATATTGTTGAATCACTCAAGGGTATTTAGGTGTATATAGGTCACACGTTAACCCCACACAAAGTAAATATAATTTTAATATAAGTAATAAACAGAATATGCATCTAGTAATTATTTATGTATTCAAATAATTACGACACTTAGTGTAGAGAGTGTAGCGTAAGTTATAATATATATATATATTCATTTTATTATCATAAACTAGGCGTAGGTATATAGACTCGTTTTAAGAAAAAATATGATCAAACAAATATTGAAAACAATAATTTAAAATATGGAATATTATATGGTAAATTTAGGATCTCATTTATTTTAAGATTGTTTACACAGTGGCGTTATTAAGGGGGGATTAGGGGATAGATCACCCCCCCCCCCCAGAGCCTATATAATATGTATATTTATTTATTAATTTGTGGCTTGTAGGATTATGTGTTTTGTCATGCTAAGTGCTGACATCTCGTCAAAATATATTAAATAGAATTATTATAAAAAAATCTATAAATAGGTATTCATATGGAAGACACTGATAATAAGAAACAACGACTGGTGACTGCAGCTAACAGGCCGAAACACTTTGTATGTAGTTATTAATTATTATTTATACTTGAGGTTGACCGTTGACGTTGTAGGAACAATTGCAGTTTAGCTCCTACGCGATTTTTTGGATTTTTTTTATTTTGAAAATATATATTTAACTAGTTAAAAACGATGGTGCAAAAAAAAATTTACGCAAATCATTAGTTTGGAAGTTTCAAAGTTTGTGATTTTACGTTTAAATGCATACGTGGAATGCTGTATGTACCTATTGTATTGCCGCACTCAAATCTATAACGAATTTTTAATTTTTTTTTCGTTGGTGCTGGGTAGATCAACGTTTTAATACTTACATTGAAAACCAATTAAAAATGTACATTATACAGGTAAGTATAAATACTAGATATTAAAACCAATAAAACCAATTCCAAAAAATCTCGTGGAAGCTAAACTGCAATTATAGCATAATATTATTATTGAATTTAAAATTATTTATTTTTCTATAACAACTGAAATTTGTGTAACATTATGAATAATAAAAAAAAATACAATTCTTAAAAAAAAACAAAATCTAATGAAGACAAAAATACAAATAATACTGAGGTAAGAATGTTACAATTAGATTTATTAAATATTTAGGACATTTAGGCATGTGTAATGAATTACCTAACTGTTCAAATGTTAGGTGTAGACTTATAGGTATACCTATAGTAACTATACATTTTACAGGAAATTTAAAATGGTAAATATTTAACTTAAAATACTGAATATTAAATTGAAAAAGACAATAATTTAAATCAAACACATTCAAATTAGGTAAGAACTAAGAGTTTTAAATTATTAATAGTGTACGCTAATGGCCCCCCTAGTAGTCGAAGCGGAAATTTGTAAATTTTAAGAAGATTGAAAAAAAAAATTATTAATAATAAATAATATATAATAATGTATTTAAATGTACATAAAAAATACATGAATATTATATTATATTATTTTATTCATAAAATTAAATAAATTAAATTATGCTGTTGACTTTAAAAGTTAAAGATTTTTATAATTTTATTTTTATAAATTAAAGATTGAAAAGTTAAACCATGATGGCTGTTCATAAATTAATTGTACTAAATCCTGATTATGTGATTGATGAGTTGACTAAACAGCCAAGAAAATTAGAATTTATTTTATAAAAAGTAAAAAAAAGAGTTATGTACATTATAATATTATATTACAAACAAAATAAATTTAATATTTTTATAGTTATTATTTAATTTAAAAGTAAAATTTATTATAATATGTATAGGTACTAAATTGTGTAAAATTTTAAAGCAACATTTATTAATTCATTTTGTGTACCATTCACCACTGTACTTGAAAATCTTAATATTTAGTGTATAAAAAAATGTCTATCCCCCTTAAGACCAATTTCTAATTACTCCACTATGTTTACTTATAAATTATTAGGTGGGTATTTACTGTTATTCTTGTATTAATTTATGGAACTTGAAAATTTAATTTTTACTTAATAATTCAAGACACAATATTTTAGCGTTTAGTAATTCAGGTTGAAATAAAACATCAATATGGTTCTTTCGAAATGAGTAAATAACCTAACCTAACCGTTATATTACGTTTTAATTCAATAACAGATATCGGATGGACTGATGAATTTTGTTTAAAAGCAATTTTATGTAAACATTGCAATGCCGAATTTAATTTAACATAGATTTCATTAAATAATTAAAAGTTAAAAACATTACGGGAATATATTATTATTATATTCATAACATTATATAATATGCATGATATTTATTATTTCAATATTAATTATTTTTGGGTTAGACATGTTGATAATAATTGTACTCTCACGAGCTATATTCAGAACGAATAAAAATAAATTTGTGTTGGTGGATCAAACTTGATTTTATATATTTGTTAAAAACTTCATTAAATATTATTAAAATAAATCTTAAATAATTAAGGAGAAATGAAGTATTTTTATTTACTGTGGTAGTAATTTACTTTCATATCTTATGAAAAGTAAATGTATGTGTATAAAAGATAGTACGTATATAGGTAGACGGTTTCAAATATTTACCATAAAAACCACCATAAAACAATCTTGTAAAAATAGATTATTTTTATAACAATGCTGAAAATGTTATTTATATTTTTTAATTTTCTTTGTAAATTTACAAAGTAAAAGAATATCTAAAATAATAAGTATACCTATATAATATATACCTAGGTAGGTACTCGGTTATATTTTATCAATATTTTGTATTCTAGACACATATTTTCTTTTTATTTAAAAAAAAAAAGCCTTTGATACATAATAATATTATGTATTTATATATTTGAAATGATTTTTGCACTCAATCATGAATAGATTAAATTATATGCAAGCATCATAAATTGATTATAATATTGTATTGGTTTTAATATGATTAATATTCGTTATTACTACCGTGAAATGTGGTTACTGTGATATTTTTTTACTGTTTTATAACAATTTTACTATTTATTTTATGCACAACTTCGGTAATATTAACAATAAAACTCTCAAAATTAAATCTTAGGTACAGCTAGTTATGCTCAATTTTTAGCGTTTTAATTTTTAAATTTACCTTCTGAGATATAAATCTTTTTAATATGTTATCTTAAAATTACACAATGTTGTGGATAACTTTTATACCTACATTTCTAAATGTGATTCTAAAAGTAATCCCATTTTATGAAAAAATAATGTAATTGCCATGGTCCTCTGGTGAATAAAAATATAAGTGTATCAAAGTAGCCCCACGAAATCAAAGTTACCCTATAACTGTATACATATTGTACATTTTGTAACTTGTAAATTTCAACTGGTCACTGATACATATATGCTAGTCGAATACAAAAAGCAAAGGATACAATACTACACGTGCTTTTGATATTATAATTGGTTTGAAGTTGGAACACACTACCTATATATAATATTCTATACAATATAACACAATTTATTTGCATTATATTTTTATATTATTATAGGTACACAAATATTTATGCTGTTCGACCGTATAAATGTATGGGACACTACAGGGTTTTTGCAATAGTGATTTTTATTATTCTAATGTTTAAAAGTATAACAGTTATTTGTCACTTCTCAGTGACCTTGAAGACGGAAACGAACAACCACGGTGTGTAGTAGAGTCGTTGTAACTCTATAAATGGGTCTAGGACATTTCGCCGCGACCTATTCGCCGTGACCGTTTCGCCGTGACCGTTTCGCCGCGGACCGTTTCGCCGCAGACCGTTTCGCCGCTGTACCATTTCGCCGCAGACCGTTTCGCCGCCGCACCGTTTCGCCGTGGACTTTTTCGCCGCCGGACATTTCGCCGCGGACCGTTTCGCCGCGACCGTTTCGCCGGCGGACTATTCGCCGTGACCGTTTCGCCGGCGGACTATTCGCCGTGACCGTTTCAATAATATCAATAATACCAATGATATGTACCTACCTACCTATTATTAATATAGATACAACAATACTAAGATTATGAAACCTCACCACCCGACATATTTCATGCGTTTATCCCTGATTATCACACTTTGAATTTTTAAACATAAATTTCGATATGTTTCTCAATTCAAATCAGATACGTTTATCACCCCTTCTACTAGAACTTTCAGCTTATATTTCTATTTGTGCATAAATGCGCAGCTCATAATCATGTGCACGTGAATGCAGCCATGAACTTGCACTCTATGGGCCGGGGCAAACGCTTTTTTTTAAAAGGGCATAATATGAACTTTAATAATTAAAATTGGAATACGTTTTGAAATATTTTTAATATTGCTTATGAAATTTATTATGTTACTCTATCTTTTTATTTATGTTAATTTGGAATTACGTTCATTTGTATTTAATTTTGTTTATTAATATGTAATGTAACAATTTTAGTTATTTTCACTAATAGCCTAAAAAAAAAATTATAAATAAATACATTTTTCAATTTTATAATAATTAAAATATGGAATAAGTTTTAAAATATTTTGAATGTTACTTATCAAATGTATTATGTTATTCTATCTTTTTATTTATTTATCTTTTTAACTAAAAATTACGCTGTTTTACGTAATAGTAAATGCACACATGTTGTAGTTCAAGTTGTCGACAACAAATTAAAAAAAAAAGTATTACCCCAAATTGTTTTTGTAATTTACAAAAATAATTTATTATGAAATATTTCAAGCAAATAAATCAATTTCTGATAATGATTGATTTAAATCAATATTATACTATCATCATTGGTATTTGTTACTGGAATTATTAATAATATCTTAACGTCATCTGAAAATTCCTGTACATATTTTTTTGAAACACTTTGCAAGCATGATGTATAAGGATCTAACGAAAATAATAAACTACCTATACATAAAAACTTCGTATTCAGTCTAGAATTTTTTCTCGTATGATGTTCCCTGTAAACCTCGTACCTTATATACTCTTCATTCCGACTTTCGTGAGCTTCTTCTGATAGTTTTAACTTTGAATACCTATGTTAAATTTTAGTAAATTAATATTTAACATATATGTCTACAATATATTTTTGTATCATACAAAAATATATACTTACTGTGGGAGAGGAGCAAATCGTATAACGTATAACCCACATCGTTGTACCTATCAAATCAATATTAATCCCAGCAGAGGCTAAAATATATATTTTTTCGTACTACACACTTTATATTAAACTTCAAACTACCGTGGGGGCTCCGTCCCCCACACCCCCCAAAAGTGTATCTAATCCATACACATAGATGATAAATCCAACATAGGGTAGTCAATTCTATTTTTATTTATGTACAGAAATACAAAATACAGATTACATCACATCATTTATAAATTTAAAAGTGTATGAGTTTTGAGTTGATTATAGTTTCATCAACCGTTGAAATAGTAGATTTTCCTGATGCCTCTGGAAAAACTCCCCCAAACCATTTTTGTTTGGTTGCATAAGTATGAACCTGAAAATTGTAATAAATAAAATTGATATTTTTTGATTTTTTTACTTATATTTTATTTCATCAGTGATATTATTATATAGGTACCTTATTATGCCTTTTTTTTTGCCTTTAGCCATTCTAGTACTGCATTATGAGGGTTGAATTCACTCAATGTTGGCATATTTAATTTAATGTAGAGACTATCTTTTATTGTGTCTGGAGATAATTGTGACCGGTCTGCAGTTTTAATAATATTATAATAACTGATTAAGCGCTCAACATCTGCACTGTGAGGTTTCATTGAAAGAACACGGGCCTAAAAATTACAATAACCCAAATTATTAAACTAAAAATAAAAATTAAGTAAATTCTTACTACAATATATTAATCTTAATATACAGTCTTATATTGACTAATCTTATATATTATTTTGTAATTTTCTTATGGTACATACAATTAAAACAGTTAATGATTCCCAACTAGCACAATTTATCAATATCTTGAGAAGGCTAGTTGAAATGAGCTTATCTTTAATCTGAGAATGTCCAGAAGCTTCTTTATATGAAGTCACAAAATCAACTAAAGTAAAATCTGGACATATTAATGAATGACATTCTTTTAGTTCCACATCTGATACTGACATCTTTATAAACGGCAATGATCTAAACAATATAACGCATCTAATCAAATTCAAGATACATTACCTACTAATACTGAATTAATAATAAATTATTTAAAAAAATTAAGTAATGAAAATATCAACTATTTAAATTGATATTATTATTATTATAATCCTTAAATACAATTTGCAATAAATGACTTTCATAGTACCTATATTAATTTCTTACCTTTAGTCTGAGTAACTTTTTCAAAACAAACATTAACACCAGGCTCTTCAGGCATATCATTATTAGTATGCTCATTTTGAGCTGTAACGGTAGATATAGCTGGGTCGATTGTTTTCTCTTTTTTTATCAGCCACTTATGCATTATTAATATTAAAAAATTTAATACTTAAATAGTTAAATTTTCAAACCAA